>JAQMCM010000180.1:0-36555 GCA_028022735.1 Gypaetus barbatus
TCTTCTCCCACAAGGAAGGTGCCAGCCCTGAAAGCTGCTGCTGCTCTTCACCTACCCACTGCAGCCTATTCACAGGCACAACAGCACTGGGGATCTGTGCTTTCCCAGAGATGGAGCATCTCAACGTTCTCGTTCTCGGCAGATGCATTTTCCGAAAGTGCAAACGTCCGGCCTCTTCTCCCACAAGGAAGGTGCCAGCCCTGAAAGCTGCTGCTGCTCTTCACCTACCCACTGCAGCCTATTCACAGGCACAACAGCACTGGGGATCTGTGCTTTCCCAGAGATGGAGCATCTCAACGTTCTCGTTCTCGGCAGATGCATTTTCCGAAAGTGCAAACGTCCGGCCTCTTCTCCCACAAGGAAGGTGCCAGCCCTGAAAGCTGCTGCTGCTCTTCACCTACCCACTGCAGCCTATTCACAGGCACAACAGCACTGGGGATCTGTGCTTTCCCAGAGATGGAGCATCTCAACGTTCTCGTTCTCGGCAGATGCATTTTCCGAAAGTGCAAACGTCCGGCCTCTTCTCCCACAAGGAAGGTGCCAGCCCTGAAAGCTGCTGCTGCTCTTCACCTACCCACTGCAGCCTATTCACACAGGCACAACAGCACTGGGGATCTGTGCTTTCCCAGAGATGGAGCATCTCAACGTTCTCGTTCTCGGCAGATGCATTTTTCCGAAAGTGCAAACGTCCGGCCTCTTCTCCCACAAGGAAGGTGCCAGCCCTGAAAGCTGCTGCTGCTCTTCACCTACCCACTGCAGCCTATTCACAGGCACAACAGCACTGGGGATCTGTGCTTTCCCAGAGATGGAGCATCTCAACGTTCTCGTTCTCGGCAGATGCATTTTCCGAAAGTGCAAACGTCCGGCCTCTTCTCCCACAAGGAAGGTGCCAGCCCTGAAAGCTGCTGCTGCTCTTCACCTACCCACTGCAGCCTATTCACAGGCACAACAGCACTGGGGATCTGTGCTTTCCCAGAGATGGAGCATCTCAACGTTCTCGTTCTCGGCAGATGCATTTTCCGAAAGTGCAAACGTCCGGCCTCTTCTCCCACAAGGAAGGTGCCAGCCCTGAAAGCTGCTGCTGCTCTTCACCTACCCACTGCAGCCTATTCACAGGCACAACAGCACTGGGGATCTGTGCTTTCCCAGAGATGGAGCATCTCAACGTTCTCGTTCTCGGCAGATGCATTTTCCGAAAGTGCAAACGTCCGGCCTCTTCTCCCACAAGGAAGGTGCCAGCCCTGAAAGCTGCTGCTGCTCTTCACCTACCCACTGCAGCCTATTCACAGGCACAACAGCACTGGGGATCTGTGCTTTCCCAGAGATGGAGCATCTCAACGTTCTCGTTCTCGGCAGATGCATTTTCCGAAAGTGCAAACGTCCGGCCTCTTCTCCCACAAGGAAGGTGCCAGCCCTGAAAGCTGCTGCTGCTCTTCACCTACCCACTGCAGCCTATTCACAGGCACAACAGCACTGGGGATCTGTGCTTTCCCAGAGATGGAGCATCTCAACGTTCTCGTTCTCGGCAGATGCATTTTCCGAAAGTGCAAACGTCCGGCCTCTTCTCCCACAAGGAAGGTGCCAGCCCTGAAAGCTGCTGCTGCTCTTCACCTACCCACTGCAGCCTATTCACAGGCACAACAGCACTGGGGATCTGTGCTTTCCCAGAGATGGAGCATCTCAACGTTCTCGTTCTCGGCAGATGCATTTTCCGAAAGTGCAAACGTCCGGCCTCTTCTCCCACAAGGAAGGTGCCAGCCCTGAAAGCTGCTGCTGCTCTTCACCTACCCACTGCAGCCTATTCACAGGCACAACAGCACTGGGGATCTGTGCTTTCCCAGAGATGGAGCATCTCAACGTTCTCGTTCTCGGCAGATGCATTTTCCGAAAGTGCAAACGTCCGGCCTCTTCTCCCACAAGGAAGGTGCCAGCCCTGAAAGCTGCTGCTGCTCTTCACCTACCCACTGCAGCCTATTCACAGGCACAACAGCACTGGGGATCTGTGCTTTCCCAGAGATGGAGCATCTCAACGTTCTCGTTCTCGGCAGATGCATTTTCCGAAAGTGCAAACGTCCGGCCTCTTCTCCCACAAGGAAGGTGCCAGCCCTGAAAGCTGCTGCTGCTCTTCACCTACCCACTGCAGCCTATTCACAGGCACAACAGCACTGGGGATCTGTGCTTTCCCAGAGATGGAGCATCTCAACGTTCTCGTTCTCGGCAGATGCATTTTCCGAAAGTGCAAACGTCCGGCCTCTTCTCCCACAAGGAAGGTGCCAGCCCTGAAAGCTGCTGCTGCTCTTCACCTACCCACTGCAGCCTATTCACAGGCACAACAGCACTGGGGATCTGTGCTTTCCCAGAGATGGAGCATCTCAACGTTCTCGTTCTCGGCAGATGCATTTTCCGAAAGTGCAAACGTCCGGCCTCTTCTCCCACAAGGAAGGTGCCAGCCCTGAAAGCTGCTGCTGCTCTTCACCTACCCACTGCAGCCTATTCACAGGCACAACAGCACTGGGGATCTGTGCTTTCCCAGAGATGGAGCATCTCAACGTTCTCGTTCTCGGCAGATGCATTTTCCGAAAGTGCAAACGTCCGGCCTCTTCTCCCACAAGGAAGGTGCCAGCCCTGAAAGCTGCTGCTGCTCTTCACCTACCCACTGCAGCCTATTCACAGGCACAACAGCACTGGGGATCTGTGCTTTCCCAGAGATGGAGCATCTCAACGTTCTCGTTCTCGGCAGATGCATTTTCCGAAAGTGCAAACGTCCGGCCTCTTCTCCCACAAGGAAGGTGCCAGCCCTGAAAGCTGCTGCTGCTCTTCACCTACCCACTGCAGCCTATTCACAGGCACAACAGCACTGGGGATCTGTGCTTTCCCAGAGATGGAGCATCTCAACGTTCTCGTTCTCGGCAGATGCATTTTCCGAAAGTGCAAACGTCCGGCCTCTTCTCCCACAAGGAAGGTGCCAGCCCTGAAAGCTGCTGCTGCTCTTCACCTACCCACTGCAGCCTATTCACAGGCACAACAGCACTGGGGATCTGTGCTTTCCCAGAGATGGAGCATCTCAACGTTCTCGTTCTCGGCAGATGCATTTTCCGAAAGTGCAAACGTCCGGCCTCTTCTCCCACAAGGAAGGTGCCAGCCCTGAAAGCTGCTGCTGCTCTTCACCTACCCACTGCAGCCTATTCACAGGCACAACAGCACTGGGGATCTGTGCTTTCCCAGAGATGGAGCATCTCAACGTTCTCGTTCTCGGCAGATGCATTTTCCGAAAGTGCAAACGTCCGGCCTCTTCTCCCACAAGGAAGGTGCCAGCCCTGAAAGCTGCTGCTGCTCTTCACCTACCCACTGCAGCCTATTCACAGGCACAACAGCACTGGGGATCTGTGCTTTCCCAGAGATGGAGCATCTCAACGTTCTCGTTCTCGGCAGATGCATTTTCCGAAAGTGCAAACGTCCGGCCTCTTCTCCCACAAGGAAGGTGCCAGCCCTGAAAGCTGCTGCTGCTCTTCACCTACCCACTGCAGCCTATTCACAGGCACAACAGCACTGGGGATCTGTGCTTTCCCAGAGATGGAGCATCTCAACGTTCTCGTTCTCGGCAGATGCATTTTCCGAAAGTGCAAACGTCCGGCCTCTTCTCCCACAAGGAAGGTGCCAGCCCTGAAAGCTGCTGCTGCTCTTCACCTACCCACTGCAGCCTATTCACAGGCACAACAGCACTGGGGATCTGTGCTTTCCCAGAGATGGAGCATCTCAACGTTCTCGTTCTCGGCAGATGCATTTTCCGAAAGTGCAAACGTCCGGCCTCTTCTCCCACAAGGAAGGTGCCAGCCCTGAAAGCTGCTGCTGCTCTTCACCTACCCACTGCAGCCTATTCACAGGCACAACAGCACTGGGGATCTGTGCTTTCCCAGAGATGGAGCATCTCAACGTTCTCGTTCTCGGCAGATGCATTTTCCGAAAGTGCAAACGTCCGGCCTCTTCTCCCACAAGGAAGGTGCCAGCCCTGAAAGCTGCTGCTGCTCTTCACCTACCCACTGCAGCCTATTCACAGGCACAACAGCACTGGGGATCTGTGCTTTCCCAGAGATGGAGCATCTCAACGTTCTCGTTCTCGGCAGATGCATTTTCCGAAAGTGCAAACGTCCGGCCTCTTCTCCCACAAGGAAGGTGCCAGCCCTGAAAGCTGCTGCTGCTCTTCACCTACCCACTGCAGCCTATTCACAGGCACAACAGCACTGGGGATCTGTGCTTTCCCAGAGATGGAGCATCTCAACGTTCTCGTTCTCGGCAGATGCATTTTCCGAAAGTGCAAACGTCCGGCCTCTTCTCCCACAAGGAAGGTGCCAGCCCTGAAAGCTGCTGCTGCTCTTCACCTACCCACTGCAGCCTATTCACAGGCACAACAGCACTGGGGATCTGTGCTTTCCCAGAGATGGAGCATCTCAACGTTCTCGTTCTCGGCAGATGCATTTTCCGAAAGTGCAAACGTCCGGCCTCTTCTCCCACAAGGAAGGTGCCAGCCCTGAAAGCTGCTGCTGCTCTTCACCTACCCACTGCAGCCTATTCACAGGCACAACAGCACTGGGGATCTGTGCTTTCCCAGAGATGGAGCATCTCAACGTTCTCGTTCTCGGCAGATGCATTTTCCGAAAGTGCAAACGTCCGGCCTCTTCTCCCACAAGGAAGGTGCCAGCCCTGAAAGCTGCTGCTGCTCTTCACCTACCCACTGCAGCCTATTCACAGGCACAACAGCACTGGGGATCTGTGCTTTCCCAGAGATGGAGCATCTCAACGTTCTCGTTCTCGGCAGATGCATTTTTCCGAAAGTGCAAACGTCCGGCCTCTTCTCCCACAAGGAAGGTGCCAGCCCTGAAAGCTGCTGCTGCTCTTCACCTACCCACTGCAGCCTATTCACAGGCACAACAGCACTGGGGATCTGTGCTTTCCCAGAGATGGAGCATCTCAACGTTCTCGTTCTCGGCAGATGCATTTTTCCGAAAGTGCAAACGTCCGGCCTCTTCTCCCACAAGGAAGGTGCCAGCCCTGAAAGCTGCTGCTGCTCTTCACCTACCCACTGCAGCCTATTCACAGGCACAACAGCACTGGGGATCTGTGCTTTCCCAGAGATGGAGCATCTCAACGTTCTCGTTCTCGGCAGATGCATTTTCCGAAAGTGCAAACGTCCGGCCTCTTCTCCCACAAGGAAGGTGCCAGCCCTGAAAGCTGCTGCTGCTCTTCACCTACCCACTGCAGCCTATTCACAGGCACAACAGCACTGGGGATCTGTGCTTTCCCAGAGATGGAGCATCTCAACGTTCTCGTTCTCGGCAGATGCATTTTCCGAAAGTGCAAACGTCCGGCCTCTTCTCCCACAAGGAAGGTGCCAGCCCTGAAAGCTGCTGCTGCTCTTCACCTACCCACTGCAGCCTATTCACAGGCACAACAGCACTGGGGATCTGTGCTTTCCCAGAGATGGAGCATCTCAACGTTCTCGTTCTCGGCAGATGCATTTTCCGAAAGTGCAAACGTCCGGCCTCTTCTCCCACAAGGAAGGTGCCAGCCCTGAAAGCTGCTGCTGCTCTTCACCTACCCACTGCAGCCTATTCACAGGCACAACAGCACTGGGGATCTGTGCTTTCCCAGAGATGGAGCATCTCAACGTTCTCGTTCTCGGCAGATGCATTTTCCGAAAGTGCAAACGTCCGGCCTCTTCTCCCACAAGGAAGGTGCCAGCCCTGAAAGCTGCTGCTGCTCTTCACCTACCCACTGCAGCCTATTCACAGGCACAACAGCACTGGGGATCTGTGCTTTCCCAGAGATGGAGCATCTCAACGTTCTCGTTCTCGGCAGATGCATTTTCCGAAAGTGCAAACGTCCGGCCTCTTCTCCCACAAGGAAGGTGCCAGCCCTGAAAGCTGCTGCTGCTCTTCACCTACCCACTGCAGCCTATTCACAGGCACAACAGCACTGGGGATCTGTGCTTTCCCAGAGATGGAGCATCTCAACGTTCTCGTTCTCGGCAGATGCATTTTCCGAAAGTGCAAACGTCCGGCCTCTTCTCCCACAAGGAAGGTGCCAGCCCTGAAAGCTGCTGCTGCTCTTCACCTACCCACTGCAGCCTATTCACAGGCACAACAGCACTGGGGATCTGTGCTTTCCCAGAGATGGAGCATCTCAACGTTCTCGTTCTCGGCAGATGCATTTTCCGAAAGTGCAAACGTCCGGCCTCTTCTCCCACAAGGAAGGTGCCAGCCCTGAAAGCTGCTGCTGCTCTTCACCTACCCACTGCAGCCTATTCACAGGCACAACAGCACTGGGGATCTGTGCTTTCCCAGAGATGGAGCATCTCAACGTTCTCGTTCTCGGCAGATGCATTTTCCGAAAGTGCAAACGTCCGGCCTCTTCTCCCACAAGGAAGGTGCCAGCCCTGAAAGCTGCTGCTGCTCTTCACCTACCCACTGCAGCCTATTCACAGGCACAACAGCACTGGGGATCTGTGCTTTCCCAGAGATGGAGCATCTCAACGTTCTCGTTCTCGGCAGATGCATTTTCCGAAAGTGCAAACGTCCGGCCTCTTCTCCCACAAGGAAGGTGCCAGCCCTGAAAGCTGCTGCTGCTCTTCACCTACCCACTGCAGCCTATTCACAGGCACAACAGCACTGGGGATCTGTGCTTTCCCAGAGATGGAGCATCTCAACGTTCTCGTTCTCGGCAGATGCATTTTCCGAAAGTGCAAACGTCCGGCCTCTTCTCCCACAAGGAAGGTGCCAGCCCTGAAAGCTGCTGCTGCTCTTCACCTACCCACTGCAGCCTATTCACAGGCACAACAGCACTGGGGATCTGTGCTTTCCCAGAGATGGAGCATCTCAACGTTCTCGTTCTCGGCAGATGCATTTTCCGAAAGTGCAAACGTCCGGCCTCTTCTCCCACAAGGAAGGTGCCAGCCCTGAAAGCTGCTGCTGCTCTTCACCTACCCACTGCAGCCTATTCACAGGCACAACAGCACTGGGGATCTGTGCTTTCCCAGAGATGGAGCATCTCAACGTTCTCGTTCTCGGCAGATGCATTTTCCGAAAGTGCAAACGTCCGGCCTCTTCTCCCACAAGGAAGGTGCCAGCCCTGAAAGCTGCTGCTGCTCTTCACCTACCCACTGCAGCCTATTCACAGGCACAACAGCACTGGGGATCTGTGCTTTCCCAGAGATGGAGCATCTCAACGTTCTCGTTCTCGGCAGATGCATTTTCCGAAAGTGCAAACGTCCGGCCTCTTCTCCCACAAGGAAGGTGCCAGCCCTGAAAGCTGCTGCTGCTCTTCACCTACCCACTGCAGCCTATTCACAGGCACAACAGCACTGGGGATCTGTGCTTTCCCAGAGATGGAGCATCTCAACGTTCTCGTTCTCGGCAGATGCATTTTCCGAAAGTGCAAACGTCCGGCCTCTTCTCCCACAAGGAAGGTGCCAGCCCTGAAAGCTGCTGCTGCTCTTCACCTACCCACTGCAGCCTATTCACAGGCACAACAGCACTGGGGATCTGTGCTTTCCCAGAGATGGAGCATCTCAACGTTCTCGTTCTCGGCAGATGCATTTTCCGAAAGTGCAAACGTCCGGCCTCTTCTCCCACAAGGAAGGTGCCAGCCCTGAAAGCTGCTGCTGCTCTTCACCTACCCACTGCAGCCTATTCACAGGCACAACAGCACTGGGGATCTGTGCTTTCCCAGAGATGGAGCATCTCAACGTTCTCGTTCTCGGCAGATGCATTTTCCGAAAGTGCAAACGTCCGGCCTCTTCTCCCACAAGGAAGGTGCCAGCCCTGAAAGCTGCTGCTGCTCTTCACCTACCCACTGCAGCCTATTCACAGGCACAACAGCACTGGGGATCTGTGCTTTCCCAGAGATGGAGCATCTCAACGTTCTCGTTCTCGGCAGATGCATTTTCCGAAAGTGCAAACGTCCGGCCTCTTCTCCCACAAGGAAGGTGCCAGCCCTGAAAGCTGCTGCTGCTCTTCACCTACCCACTGCAGCCTATTCACAGGCACAACAGCACTGGGGATCTGTGCTTTCCCAGAGATGGAGCATCTCAACGTTCTCGTTCTCGGCAGATGCATTTTCCGAAAGTGCAAACGTCCGGCCTCTTCTCCCACAAGGAAGGTGCCAGCCCTGAAAGCTGCTGCTGCTCTTCACCTACCCACTGCAGCCTATTCACAGGCACAACAGCACTGGGGATCTGTGCTTTCCCAGAGATGGAGCATCTCAACGTTCTCGTTCTCGGCAGATGCATTTTCCGAAAGTGCAAACGTCCGGCCTCTTCTCCCACAAGGAAGGTGCCAGCCCTGAAAGCTGCTGCTGCTCTTCACCTACCCACTGCAGCCTATTCACAGGCACAACAGCACTGGGGATCTGTGCTTTCCCAGAGATGGAGCATCTCAACGTTCTCGTTCTCGGCAGATGCATTTTCCGAAAGTGCAAACGTCCGGCCTCTTCTCCCACAAGGAAGGTGCCAGCCCTGAAAGCTGCTGCTGCTCTTCACCTACCCACTGCAGCCTATTCACAGGCACAACAGCACTGGGGATCTGTGCTTTCCCAGAGATGGAGCATCTCAACGTTCTCGTTCTCGGCAGATGCATTTTCCGAAAGTGCAAACGTCCGGCCTCTTCTCCCACAAGGAAGGTGCCAGCCCTGAAAGCTGCTGCTGCTCTTCACCTACCCACTGCAGCCTATTCACAGGCACAACAGCACTGGGGATCTGTGCTTTCCCAGAGATGGAGCATCTCAACGTTCTCGTTCTCGGCAGATGCATTTTCCGAAAGTGCAAACGTCCGGCCTCTTCTCCCACAAGGAAGGTGCCAGCCCTGAAAGCTGCTGCTGCTCTTCACCTACCCACTGCAGCCTATTCACAGGCACAACAGCACTGGGGATCTGTGCTTTCCCAGAGATGGAGCATCTCAACGTTCTCGTTCTCGGCAGATGCATTTTCCGAAAGTGCAAACGTCCGGCCTCTTCTCCCACAAGGAAGGTGCCAGCCCTGAAAGCTGCTGCTGCTCTTCACCTACCCACTGCAGCCTATTCACAGGCACAACAGCACTGGGGATCTGTGCTTTCCCAGAGATGGAGCATCTCAACGTTCTCGTTCTCGGCAGATGCATTTTCCGAAAGTGCAAACGTCCGGCCTCTTCTCCCACAAGGAAGGTGCCAGCCCTGAAAGCTGCTGCTGCTCTTCACCTACCCACTGCAGCCTATTCACAGGCACAACAGCACTGGGGATCTGTGCTTTCCCAGAGATGGAGCATCTCAACGTTCTCGTTCTCGGCAGATGCATTTTCCGAAAGTGCAAACGTCCGGCCTCTTCTCCCACAAGGAAGGTGCCAGCCCTGAAAGCTGCTGCTGCTCTTCACCTACCCACTGCAGCCTATTCACAGGCACAACAGCACTGGGGATCTGTGCTTTCCCAGAGATGGAGCATCTCAACGTTCTCGTTCTCGGCAGATGCATTTTCCGAAAGTGCAAACGTCCGGCCTCTTCTCCCACAAGGAAGGTGCCAGCCCTGAAAGCTGCTGCTGCTCTTCACCTACCCACTGCAGCCTATTCACAGGCACAACAGCACTGGGGATCTGTGCTTTCCCAGAGATGGAGCATCTCAACGTTCTCGTTCTCGGCAGATGCATTTTCCGAAAGTGCAAACGTCCGGCCTCTTCTCCCACAAGGAAGGTGCCAGCCCTGAAAGCTGCTGCTGCTCTTCACCTACCCACTGCAGCCTATTCACAGGCACAACAGCACTGGGGATCTGTGCTTTCCCAGAGATGGAGCATCTCAACGTTCTCGTTCTCGGCAGATGCATTTTCCGAAAGTGCAAACGTCCGGCCTCTTCTCCCACAAGGAAGGTGCCAGCCCTGAAAGCTGCTGCTGCTCTTCACCTACCCACTGCAGCCTATTCACAGGCACAACAGCACTGGGGATCTGTGCTTTCCCAGAGATGGAGCATCTCAACGTTCTCGTTCTCGGCAGATGCATTTTCCGAAAGTGCAAACGTCCGGCCTCTTCTCCCACAAGGAAGGTGCCAGCCCTGAAAGCTGCTGCTGCTCTTCACCTACCCACTGCAGCCTATTCACAGGCACAACAGCACTGGGGATCTGTGCTTTCCCAGAGATGGAGCATCTCAACGTTCTCGTTCTCGGCAGATGCATTTTCCGAAAGTGCAAACGTCCGGCCTCTTCTCCCACAAGGAAGGTGCCAGCCCTGAAAGCTGCTGCTGCTCTTCACCTACCCACTGCAGCCTATTCACAGGCACAACAGCACTGGGGATCTGTGCTTTCCCAGAGATGGAGCATCTCAACGTTCTCGTTCTCGGCAGATGCATTTTCCGAAAGAAACGTCCGGCCTCTTCTCCCACAAGGAAGGTGCCAGCCCTGAAAGCTGCTGCTGCTCTTCACCTACCCACTGCAGCCTATTCACAGGCACAACAGCACTGGGGATCTGTGCTTTCCCAGAGATGGAGCATCTCAACGTTCTCGTTCTCGGCAGATGCATTTTCCGAAAGTGCAAACGTCCGGCCTCTTCTCCCACAAGGAAGGTGCCAGCCCTGAAAGCTGCTGCTGCTCTTCACCTACCCACTGCAGCCTATTCACAGGCACAACAGCACTGGGGATCTGTGCTTTCCCAGAGATGGAGCATCTCAACGTTCTCGTTCTCGGCAGATGCATTTTTCCGAAAGTGCAAACGTCCGGCCTCTTCTCCCACAAGGAAGGTGCCAGCCCTGAAAGCTGCTGCTGCTCTTCACCTACCCACTGCAGCCTATTCACAGGCACAACAGCACTGGGGATCTGTGCTTTCCCAGAGATGGAGCATCTCAACGTTCTCGTTCTCGGCAGATGCATTTTCCGAAAGTGCAAACGTCCGGCCTCTTCTCCCACAAGGAAGGTGCCAGCCCTGAAAGCTGCTGCTGCTCTTCACCTACCCACTGCAGCCTATTCACAGGCACAACAGCACTGGGGATCTGTGCTTTCCCAGAGATGGAGCATCTCAACGTTCTCGTTCTCGGCAGATGCATTTTCCGAAAGTGCAAACGTCCGGCCTCTTCTCCCACAAGGAAGGTGCCAGCCCTGAAAGCTGCTGCTGCTCTTCACCTACCCACTGCAGCCTATTCACAGGCACAACAGCACTGGGGATCTGTGCTTTCCCAGAGATGGAGCATCTCAACGTTCTCGTTCTCGGCAGATGCATTTTCCGAAAGTGCAAACGTCCGGCCTCTTCTCCCACAAGGAAGGTGCCAGCCCTGAAAGCTGCTGCTGCTCTTCACCTACCCACTGCAGCCTATTCACAGGCACAACAGCACTGGGGATCTGTGCTTTCCCAGAGATGGAGCATCTCAACGTTCTCGTTCTCGGCAGATGCATTTTCCGAAAGTGCAAACGTCCGGCCTCTTCTCCCACAAGGAAGGTGCCAGCCCTGAAAGCTGCTGCTGCTCTTCACCTACCCACTGCAGCCTATTCACAGGCACAACAGCACTGGGGATCTGTGCTTTCCCAGAGATGGAGCATCTCAACGTTCTCGTTCTCGGCAGATGCATTTTCCGAAAGTGCAAACGTCCGGCCTCTTCTCCCACAAGGAAGGTGCCAGCCCTGAAAGCTGCTGCTGCTCTTCACCTACCCACTGCAGCCTATTCACAGGCACAACAGCACTGGGGATCTGTGCTTTCCCAGAGATGGAGCATCTCAACGTTCTCGTTCTCGGCAGATGCATTTTCCGAAAGTGCAAACGTCCGGCCTCTTCTCCCACAAGGAAGGTGCCAGCCCTGAAAGCTGCTGCTGCTCTTCACCTACCCACTGCAGCCTATTCACAGGCACAACAGCACTGGGGATCTGTGCTTTCCCAGAGATGGAGCATCTCAACGTTCTCGTTCTCGGCAGATGCATTTTCCGAAAGTGCAAACGTCCGGCCTCTTCTCCCACAAGGAAGGTGCCAGCCCTGAAAGCTGCTGCTGCTCTTCACCTACCCACTGCAGCCTATTCACAGGCACAACAGCACTGGGGATCTGTGCTTTCCCAGAGATGGAGCATCTCAACGTTCTCGTTCTCGGCAGATGCATTTTCCGAAAGTGCAAACGTCCGGCCTCTTCTCCCACAAGGAAGGTGCCAGCCCTGAAAGCTGCTGCTGCTCTTCACCTACCCACTGCAGCCTATTCACAGGCACAACAGCACTGGGGATCTGTGCTTTCCCAGAGATGGAGCATCTCAACGTTCTCGTTCTCGGCAGATGCATTTTTCCGAAAGTGCAAACGTCCGGCCTCTTCTCCCACAAGGAAGGTGCCAGCCCTGAAAGCTGCTGCTGCTCTTCACCTACCCACTGCAGCCTATTCACAGGCACAACAGCACTGGGGATCTGTGCTTTCCCAGAGATGGAGCATCTCAACGTTCTCGTTCTCGGCAGATGCATTTTCCGAAAGTGCAAACGTCCGGCCTCTTCTCCCACAAGGAAGGTGCCAGCCCTGAAAGCTGCTGCTGCTCTTCACCTACCCACTGCAGCCTATTCACAGGCACAACAGCACTGGGGATCTGTGCTTTCCCAGAGATGGAGCATCTCAACGTTCTCGTTCTCGGCAGATGCATTTTCCGAAAGTGCAAACGTCCGGCCTCTTCTCCCACAAGGAAGGTGCCAGCCCTGAAAGCTGCTGCTGCTCTTCACCTACCCACTGCAGCCTATTCACAGGCACAACAGCACTGGGGATCTGTGCTTTCCCAGAGATGGAGCATCTCAACGTTCTCGTTCTCGGCAGATGCATTTTCCGAAAGTGCAAACGTCCGGCCTCTTCTCCCACAAGGAAGGTGCCAGCCCTGAAAGCTGCTGCTGCTCTTCACCTACCCACTGCAGCCTATTCACAGGCACAACAGCACTGGGGATCTGTGCTTTCCCAGAGATGGAGCATCTCAACGTTCTCGTTCTCGGCAGATGCATTTTTCCGAAAGTGCAAACGTCCGGCCTCTTCTCCCACAAGGAAGGTGCCAGCCCTGAAAGCTGCTGCTGCTCTTCACCTACCCACTGCAGCCTATTCACAGGCACAACAGCACTGGGGATCTGTGCTTTCCCAGAGATGGAGCATCTCAACGTTCTCGTTCTCGGCAGATGCATTTTCCGAAAGTGCAAACGTCCGGCCTCTTCTCCCACAAGGAAGGTGCCAGCCCTGAAAGCTGCTGCTGCTCTTCACCTACCCACTGCAGCCTATTCACAGGCACAACAGCACTGGGGATCTGTGCTTTCCCAGAGATGGAGCATCTCAACGTTCTCGTTCTCGGCAGATGCATTTTCCGAAAGTGCAAACGTCCGGCCTCTTCTCCCACAAGGAAGGTGCCAGCCCTGAAAGCTGCTGCTGCTCTTCACCTACCCACTGCAGCCTATTCACAGGCACAACAGCACTGGGGATCTGTGCTTTCCCAGAGATGGAGCATCTCAACGTTCTCGTTCTCGGCAGATGCATTTTTCCGAAAGTGCAAACGTCCGGCCTCTTCTCCCACAAGGAAGGTGCCAGCCCTGAAAGCTGCTGCTGCTCTTCACCTACCCACTGCAGCCTATTCACAGGCACAACAGCACTGGGGATCTGTGCTTTCCCAGAGATGGAGCATCTCAACGTTCTCGTTCTCGGCAGATGCATTTTCCGAAAGTGCAAACGTCCGGCCTCTTCTCCCACAAGGAAGGTGCCAGCCCTGAAAGCTGCTGCTGCTCTTCACCTACCCACTGCAGCCTATTCACAGGCACAACAGCACTGGGGATCTGTGCTTTCCCAGAGATGGAGCATCTCAACGTTCTCGTTCTCGGCAGATGCATTTTTCCGAAAGTGCAAACGTCCGGCCTCTTCTCCCACAAGGAAGGTGCCAGCCCTGAAAGCTGCTGCTGCTCTTCACCTACCCACTGCAGCCTATTCACAGGCACAACAGCACTGGGGATCTGTGCTTTCCCAGAGATGGAGCATCTCAACGTTCTCGTTCTCGGCAGATGCATTTTTCCGAAAGTGCAAACGTCCGGCCTCTTCTCCCACAAGGAAGGTGCCAGCCCTGAAAGCTGCTGCTGCTCTTCACCTACCCACTGCAGCCTATTCACAGGCACAACAGCACTGGGGATCTGTGCTTTCCCAGAGATGGAGCATCTCAACGTTCTCGTTCTCGGCAGATGCATTTTTCCGAAAGTGCAAACGTCCGGCCTCTTCTCCCACAAGGAAGGTGCCAGCCCTGAAAGCTGCTGCTGCTCTTCACCTACCCACTGCAGCCTATTCACAGGCACAACAGCACTGGGGATCTGTGCTTTCCCAGAGATGGAGCATCTCAACGTTCTCGTTCTCGGCAGATGCATTTTTCCGAAAGTGCAAACGTCCGGCCTCTTCTCCCACAAGGAAGGTGCCAGCCCTGAAAGCTGCTGCTGCTCTTCACCTACCCACTGCAGCCTATTCACAGGCACAACAGCACTGGGGATCTGTGCTTTCCCAGAGATGGAGCATCTCAACGTTCTCGTTCTCGGCAGATGCATTTTTCCGAAAGTGCAAACGTCCGGCCTCTTCTCCCACAAGGAAGGTGCCAGCCCTGAAAGCTGCTGCTGCTCTTCACCTACCCACTGCAGCCTATTCACAGGCACAACAGCACTGGGGATCTGTGCTTTCCCAGAGATGGAGCATCTCAACGTTCTCGTTCTCGGCAGATGCATTTTCCGAAAGTGCAAACGTCCGGCCTCTTCTCCCACAAGGAAGGTGCCAGCCCTGAAAGCTGCTGCTGCTCTTCACCTACCCACTGCAGCCTATTCACAGGCACAACAGCACTGGGGATCTGTGCTTTCCCAGAGATGGAGCATCTCAACGTTCTCGTTCTCGGCAGATGCATTTTTCCGAAAGTGCAAACGTCCGGCCTCTTCTCCCACAAGGAAGGTGCCAGCCCTGAAAGCTGCTGCTGCTCTTCACCTACCCACTGCAGCCTATTCACAGGCACAACAGCACTGGGGATCTGTGCTTTCCCAGAGATGGAGCATCTCAACGTTCTCGTTCTCGGCAGATGCATTTTTCCGAAAGTGCAAACGTCCGGCCTCTTCTCCCACAAGGAAGGTGCCAGCCCTGAAAGCTGCTGCTGCTCTTCACCTACCCACTGCAGCCTATTCACAGGCACAACAGCACTGGGGATCTGTGCTTTCCCAGAGATGGAGCATCTCAACGTTCTCGTTCTCGGCAGATGCATTTTTCCGAAAGTGCAAACGTCCGGCCTCTTCTCCCACAAGGAAGGTGCCAGCCCTGAAAGCTGCTGCTGCTCTTCACCTACCCACTGCAGCCTATTCACAGGCACAACAGCACTGGGGATCTGTGCTTTCCCAGAGATGGAGCATCTCAACGTTCTCGTTCTCGGCAGATGCATTTTCCGAAAGTGCAAACGTCCGGCCTCTTCTCCCACAAGGAAGGTGCCAGCCCTGAAAGCTGCTGCTGCTCTTCACCTACCCACTGCAGCCTATTCACAGGCACAACAGCACTGGGGATCTGTGCTTTCCCAGAGATGGAGCATCTCAACGTTCTCGTTCTCGGCAGATGCATTTTTCCGAAAGTGCAAACGTCCGGCCTCTTCTCCCACAAGGAAGGTGCCAGCCCTGAAAGCTGCTGCTGCTCTTCACCTACCCACTGCAGCCTATTCACAGGCACAACAGCACTGGGGATCTGTGCTTTCCCAGAGATGGAGCATCTCAACGTTCTCGTTCTCGGCAGATGCATTTTTCCGAAAGTGCAAACGTCCGGCCTCTTCTCCCACAAGGAAGGTGCCAGCCCTGAAAGCTGCTGCTGCTCTTCACCTACCCACTGCAGCCTATTCACAGGCACAACAGCACTGGGGATCTGTGCTTTCCCAGAGATGGAGCATCTCAACGTTCTCGTTCTCGGCAGATGCATTTTCCGAAAGTGCAAACGTCCGGCCTCTTCTCCCACAAGGAAGGTGCCAGCCCTGAAAGCTGCTGCTGCTCTTCACCTACCCACTGCAGCCTATTCACAGGCACAACAGCACTGGGGATCTGTGCTTTCCCAGAGATGGAGCATCTCAACGTTCTCGTTCTCGGCAGATGCATTTTCCGAAAGTGCAAACGTCCGGCCTCTTCTCCCACAAGGAAGGTGCCAGCCCTGAAAGCTGCTGCTGCTCTTCACCTACCCACTGCAGCCTATTCACAGGCACAACAGCACTGGGGATCTGTGCTTTCCCAGAGATGGAGCATCTCAACGTTCTCGTTCTCGGCAGATGCATTTTCCGAAAGTGCAAACGTCCGGCCTCTTCTCCCACAAGGAAGGTGCCAGCCCTGAAAGCTGCTGCTGCTCTTCACCTACCCACTGCAGCCTATTCACAGGCACAACAGCACTGGGGATCTGTGCTTTCCCAGAGATGGAGCATCTCAACGTTCTCGTTCTCGGCAGATGCATTTTTCCGAAAGTGCAAACGTCCGGCCTCTTCTCCCACAAGGAAGGTGCCAGCCCTGAAAGCTGCTGCTGCTCTTCACCTACCCACTGCAGCCTATTCACAGGCACAACAGCACTGGGGATCTGTGCTTTCCCAGAGATGGAGCATCTCAACGTTCTCGTTCTCGGCAGATGCATTTTCCGAAAGTGCAAACGTCCGGCCTCTTCTCCCACAAGGAAGGTGCCAGCCCTGAAAGCTGCTGCTGCTCTTCACCTACCCGACTGCAGCCTATTCACAGGCACAACAGCACTGGGGATCTGTGCTTTCCCAGAGATGGAGCATCTCAACGTTCTCGTTCTCGGCAGATGCATTTTCCGAAAGTGCAAACGTCCGGCCTCTTCTCCCACAAGGAAGGTGCCAGCCCTGAAAGCTGCTGCTGCTCTTCACCTACCCACTGCAGCCTATTCACAGGCACAACAGCACTGGGGATCTGTGCTTTCCCAGAGATGGAGCATCTCAACGTTCTCGTTCTCGGCAGATGCATTTTTCCGAAAGTGCAAACGTCCGGCCTCTTCTCCCACAAGGAAGGTGCCAGCCCTGAAAGCTGCTGCTGCTCTTCACCTACCCACTGCAGCCTATTCACAGGCACAACAGCACTGGGGATCTGTGCTTTCCCAGAGATGGAGCATCTCAACGTTCTCGTTCTCGGCAGATGCATTTTCCGAAAGTGCAAACGTCCGGCCTCTTCTCCCACAAGGAAGGTGCCAGCCCTGAAAGCTGCTGCTGCTCTTCACCTACCCACTGCAGCCTATTCACAGGCACAACAGCACTGGGGATCTGTGCTTTCCCAGAGATGGAGCATCTCAACGTTCTCGTTCTCGGCAGATGCATTTTTCCGAAAGTGCAAACGTCCGGCCTCTTCTCCCACAAGGAAGGTGCCAGCCCTGAAAGCTGCTGCTGCTCTTCACCTACCCACTGCAGCCTATTCACAGGCACAACAGCACTGGGGATCTGTGCTTTCCCAGAGATGGAGCATCTCAACGTTCTCGTTCTCGGCAGATGCATTTTCCGAAAGTGCAAACGTCCGGCCTCTTCTCCCACAAGGAAGGTGCCAGCCCTGAAAGCTGCTGCTGCTCTTCACCTACCCACTGCAGCCTATTCACAGGCACAACAGCACTGGGGATCTGTGCTTTCCCAGAGATGGAGCATCTCAACGTTCTCGTTCTCGGCAGATGCATTTTCCGAAAGTGCAAACGTCCGGCCTCTTCTCCCACAAGGAAGGTGCCAGCCCTGAAAGCTGCTGCTGCTCTTCACCTACCCACTGCAGCCTATTCACAGGCACAACAGCACTGGGGATCTGTGCTTTCCCAGAGATGGAGCATCTCAACGTTCTCGTTCTCGGCAGATGCATTTTCCGAAAGTGCAAACGTCCGGCCTCTTCTCCCACAAGGAAGGTGCCAGCCCTGAAAGCTGCTGCTGCTCTTCACCTACCCACTGCAGCCTATTCACAGGCACAACAGCACTGGGGATCTGTGCTTTCCCAGAGATGGAGCATCTCAACGTTCTCGTTCTCGGCAGATGCATTTTTCCGAAAGTGCAAACGTCCGGCCTCTTCTCCCACAAGGAAGGTGCCAGCCCTGAAAGCTGCTGCTGCTCTTCACCTACCCACTGCAGCCTATTCACAGGCACAACAGCACTGGGGATCTGTGCTTTCCCAGAGATGGAGCATCTCAACGTTCTCGTTCTCGGCAGATGCATTTTCCGAAAGTGCAAACGTCCGGCCTCTTCTCCCACAAGGAAGGTGCCAGCCCTGAAAGCTGCTGCTGCTCTTCACCTACCCACTGCAGCCTATTCACAGGCACAACAGCACTGGGGATCTGTGCTTTCCCAGAGATGGAGCATCTCAACGTTCTCGTTCTCGGCAGATGCATTTTCCGAAAGTGCAAACGTCCGGCCTCTTCTCCCACAAGGAAGGTGCCAGCCCTGAAAGCTGCTGCTGCTCTTCACCTACCCACTGCAGCCTATTCACAGGCACAACAGCACTGGGGATCTGTGCTTTCCCAGAGATGGAGCATCTCAACGTTCTCGTTCTCGGCAGATGCATTTTTCCGAAAGTGCAAACGTCCGGCCTCTTCTCCCACAAGGAAGGTGCCAGCCCTGAAAGCTGCTGCTGCTCTTCACCTACCCACTGCAGCCTATTCACAGGCACAACAGCACTGGGGATCTGTGCTTTCCCAGAGATGGAGCATCTCAACGTTCTCGTTCTCGGCAGATGCATTTTTCCGAAAGTGCAAACGTCCGGCCTCTTCTCCCACAAGGAAGGTGCCAGCCCTGAAAGCTGCTGCTGCTCTTCACCTACCCACTGCAGCCTATTCACAGGCACAACAGCACTGGGGATCTGTGCTTTCCCAGAGATGGAGCATCTCAACGTTCTCGTTCTCGGCAGATGCATTTTCCGAAAGTGCAAACGTCCGGCCTCTTCTCCCACAAGGAAGGTGCCAGCCCTGAAAGCTGCTGCTGCTCTTCACCTACCCACTGCAGCCTATTCACAGGCACAACAGCACTGGGGATCTGTGCTTTCCCAGAGATGGAGCATCTCAACGTTCTCGTTCTCGGCAGATGCATTTTCCGAAAGTGCAAACGTCCGGCCTCTTCTCCCACAAGGAAGGTGCCAGCCCTGAAAGCTGCTGCTGCTCTTCACCTACCCACTGCAGCCTATTCACAGGCACAACAGCACTGGGGATCTGTGCTTTCCCAGAGATGGAGCATCTCAACGTTCTCGTTCTCGGCAGATGCATTTTCCGAAAGTGCAAACGTCCGGCCTCTTCTCCCACAAGGAAGGTGCCAGCCCTGAAAGCTGCTGCTGCTCTTCACCTACCCACTGCAGCCTATTCACAGGCACAACAGCACTGGGGATCTGTGCTTTCCCAGAGATGGAGCATCTCAACGTTCTCGTTCTCGGCAGATGCATTTTCCGAAAGTGCAAACGTCCGGCCTCTTCTCCCACAAGGAAGGTGCCAGCCCTGAAAGCTGCTGCTGCTCTTCACCTACCCACTGCAGCCTATTCACAGGCACAACAGCACTGGGGATCTGTGCTTTCCCAGAGATGGAGCATCTCAACGTTCTCGTTCTCGGCAGATGCATTTTCCGAAAGTGCAAACGTCCGGCCTCTTCTCCCACAAGGAAGGTGCCAGCCCTGAAAGCTGCTGCTGCTCTTCACCTACCCACTGCAGCCTATTCACAGGCACAACAGCACTGGGGATCTGTGCTTTCCCAGAGATGGAGCATCTCAACGTTCTCGTTCTCGGCAGATGCATTTTCCGAAAGTGCAAACGTCCGGCCTCTTCTCCCACAAGGAAGGTGCCAGCCCTGAAAGCTGCTGCTGCTCTTCACCTACCCACTGCAGCCTATTCACAGGCACAACAGCACTGGGGATCTGTGCTTTCCCAGAGATGGAGCATCTCAACGTTCTCGTTCTCGGCAGATGCATTTTCCGAAAGTGCAAACGTCCGGCCTCTTCTCCCACAAGGAAGGTGCCAGCCCTGAAAGCTGCTGCTGCTCTTCACCTACCCACTGCAGCCTATTCACAGGCACAACAGCACTGGGGATCTGTGCTTTCCCAGAGATGGAGCATCTCAACGTTCTCGTTCTCGGCAGATGCATTTTCCGAAAGTGCAAACGTCCGGCCTCTTCTCCCACAAGGAAGGTGCCAGCCCTGAAAGCTGCTGCTGCTCTTCACCTACCCACTGCAGCCTATTCACAGGCACAACAGCACTGGGGATCTGTGCTTTCCCAGAGATGGAGCATCTCAACGTTCTCGTTCTCGGCAGATGCATTTTCCGAAAGTGCAAACGTCCGGCCTCTTCTCCCACAAGGAAGGTGCCAGCCCTGAAAGCTGCTGCTGCTCTTCACCTACCCACTGCAGCCTATTCACAGGCACAACAGCACTGGGGATCTGTGCTTTCCCAGAGATGGAGCATCTCAACGTTCTCGTTCTCGGCAGATGCATTTTCCGAAAGTGCAAACGTCCGGCCTCTTCTCCCACAAGGAAGGTGCCAGCCCTGAAAGCTGCTGCTGCTCTTCACCTACCCACTGCAGCCTATTCACAGGCACAACAGCACTGGGGATCTGTGCTTTCCCAGAGATGGAGCATCTCAACGTTCTCGTTCTCGGCAGATGCATTTTCCGAAAGTGCAAACGTCCGGCCTCTTCTCCCACAAGGAAGGTGCCAGCCCTGAAAGCTGCTGCTGCTCTTCACCTACCCACTGCAGCCTATTCACAGGCACAACAGCACTGGGGATCTGTGCTTTCCCAGAGATGGAGCATCTCAACGTTCTCGTTCTCGGCAGATGCATTTTCCGAAAGTGCAAACGTCCGGCCTCTTCTCCCACAAGGAAGGTGCCAGCCCTGAAAGCTGCTGCTGCTCTTCACCTACCCACTGCAGCCTATTCACAGGCACAACAGCACTGGGGATCTGTGCTTTCCCAGAGATGGAGCATCTCAACGTTCTCGTTCTCGGCAGATGCATTTTCCGAAAGTGCAAACGTCCGGCCTCTTCTCCCACAAGGAAGGTGCCAGCCCTGAAAGCTGCTGCTGCTCTTCACCTACCCACTGCAGCCTATTCACAGGCACAACAGCACTGGGGATCTGTGCTTTCCCAGAGATGGAGCATCTCAACGTTCTCGTTCTCGGCAGATGCATTTTCCGAAAGTGCAAACGTCCGGCCTCTTCTCCCACAAGGAAGGTGCCAGCCCTGAAAGCTGCTGCTGCTCTTCACCTACCCACTGCAGCCTATTCACAGGCACAACAGCACTGGGGATCTGTGCTTTCCCAGAGATGGAGCATCTCAACGTTCTCGTTCTCGGCAGATGCATTTTCCGAAAGTGCAAACGTCCGGCCTCTTCTCCCACAAGGAAGGTGCCAGCCCTGAAAGCTGCTGCTGCTCTTCACCTACCCACTGCAGCCTATTCACAGGCACAACAGCACTGGGGATCTGTGCTTTCCCAGAGATGGAGCATCTCAACGTTCTCGTTCTCGGCAGATGCATTTTCCGAAAGTGCAAACGTCCGGCCTCTTCTCCCACAAGGAAGGTGCCAGCCCTGAAAGCTGCTGCTGCTCTTCACCTACCCACTGCAGCCTATTCACAGGCACAACAGCACTGGGGATCTGTGCTTTCCCAGAGATGGAGCATCTCAACGTTCTCGTTCTCGGCAGATGCATTTTCCGAAAGTGCAAACGTCCGGCCTCTTCTCCCACAAGGAAGGTGCCAGCCCTGAAAGCTGCTGCTGCTCTTCACCTACCCACTGCAGCCTATTCACAGGCACAACAGCACTGGGGATCTGTGCTTTCCCAGAGATGGAGCATCTCAACGTTCTCGTTCTCGGCAGATGCATTTTCCGAAAGTGCAAACGTCCGGCCTCTTCTCCCACAAGGAAGGTGCCAGCCCTGAAAGCTGCTGCTGCTCTTCACCTACCCACTGCAGCCTATTCACAGGCACAACAGCACTGGGGATCTGTGCTTTCCCAGAGATGGAGCATCTCAACGTTCTCGTTCTCGGCAGATGCATTTTCCGAAAGTGCAAACGTCCGGCCTCTTCTCCCACAAGGAAGGTGCCAGCCCTGAAAGCTGCTGCTGCTCTTCACCTACCCACTGCAGCCTATTCACAGGCACAACAGCACTGGGGATCTGTGCTTTCCCAGAGATGGAGCATCTCAACGTTCTCGTTCTCGGCAGATGCATTTTCCGAAAGTGCAAACGTCCGGCCTCTTCTCCCACAAGGAAGGTGCCAGCCCTGAAAGCTGCTGCTGCTCTTCACCTACCCACTGCAGCCTATTCACAGGCACAACAGCACTGGGGATCTGTGCTTTCCCAGAGATGGAGCATCTCAACGTTCTCGTTCTCGGCAGATGCATTTTCCGAAAGTGCAAACGTCCGGCCTCTTCTCCCACAAGGAAGGTGCCAGCCCTGAAAGCTGCTGCTGCTCTTCACCTACCCACTGCAGCCTATTCACAGGCACAACAGCACTGGGGATCTGTGCTTTCCCAGAGATGGAGCATCTCAACGTTCTCGTTCTCGGCAGATGCATTTTCCGAAAGTGCAAACGTCCGGCCTCTTCTCCCACAAGGAAGGTGCCAGCCCTGAAAGCTGCTGCTGCTCTTCACCTACCCACTGCAGCCTATTCACAGGCACAACAGCACTGGGGATCTGTGCTTTCCCAGAGATGGAGCATCTCAACGTTCTCGTTCTCGGCAGATGCATTTTCCGAAAGTGCAAACGTCCGGCCTCTTCTCCCACAAGGAAGGTGCCAGCCCTGAAAGCTGCTGCTGCTCTTCACCTACCCACTGCAGCCTATTCACAGGCACAACAGCACTGGGGATCTGTGCTTTCCCAGAGATGGAGCATCTCAACGTTCTCGTTCTCGGCAGATGCATTTTCCGAAAGTGCAAACGTCCGGCCTCTTCTCCCACAAGGAAGGTGCCAGCCCTGAAAGCTGCTGCTGCTCTTCACCTACCCACTGCAGCCTATTCACAGGCACAACAGCACTGGGGATCTGTGCTTTCCCAGAGATGGAGCATCTCAACGTTCTCGTTCTCGGCAGATGCATTTTCCGAAAGTGCAAACGTCCGGCCTCTTCTCCCACAAGGAAGGTGCCAGCCCTGAAAGCTGCTGCTGCTCTTCACCTACCCACTGCAGCCTATTCACAGGCACAACAGCACTGGGGATCTGTGCTTTCCCAGAGATGGAGCATCTCAACGTTCTCGTTCTCGGCAGATGCATTTTCCGAAAGTGCAAACGTCCGGCCTCTTCTCCCACAAGGAAGGTGCCAGCCCTGAAAGCTGCTGCTGCTCTTCACCTACCCACTGCAGCCTATTCACAGGCACAACAGCACTGGGGATCTGTGCTTTCCCAGAGATGGAGCATCTCAACGTTCTCGTTCTCGGCAGATGCATTTTCCGAAAGTGCAAACGTCCGGCCTCTTCTCCCACAAGGAAGGTGCCAGCCCTGAAAGCTGCTGCTGCTCTTCACCTACCCACTGCAGCCTATTCACAGGCACAACAGCACTGGGGATCTGTGCTTTCCCAGAGATGGAGCATCTCAACGTTCTCTCGTTCTCGGCAGATGCATTTTCCGAAAGTGCAAACGTCCGGCCTCTTCTCCCACAAGGAAGGTGCCAGCCCTGAAAGCTGCTGCTGCTCTTCACCTACCCACTGCAGCCTATTCACAGGCACAACAGCACTGGGGATCTGTGCTTTCCCAGAGATGGAGCATCTCAACGTTCTCGTTCTCGGCAGATGCATTTTCCGAAAGTGCAAACGTCCGGCCTCTTCTCCCACAAGGAAGGTGCCAGCCCTGAAAGCTGCTGCTGCTCTTCACCTACCCACTGCAGCCTATTCACAGGCACAACAGCACTGGGGATCTGTGCTTTCCCAGAGATGGAGCATCTCAACGTTCTCGTTCTCGGCAGATGCATTTTCCGAAAGTGCAAACGTCCGGCCTCTTCTCCCACAAGGGAAGGTGCCAGCCCTGAAAGCTGCTGCTGCTCTTCACCTACCCACTGCAGCCTATTCACAGGCACAACAGCACTGGGGATCTGTGCTTTCCCAGAGATGGAGCATCTCAACGTTCTCGTTCTCGGCAGATGCATTTTCCGAAAGTGCAAACGTCCGGCCTCTTCTCCCACAAGGAAGGTGCCAGCCCTGAAAGCTGCTGCTGCTCTTCACCTACCCACTGCAGCCTATTCACAGGCACAACAGCACTGGGGATCTGTGCTTTCCCAGAGATGGAGCATCTCAACGTTCTCATCGTTCTCGGCAGATGCATTTTCCGAAAGTGCAAACGTCCGGCCTCTTCTCCCACAAGGAAGGTGCCAGCCCTGAAAGCTGCTGCTGCTCTTCACCTACCCACTGCAGCCTATTCACAGGCACAACAGCACTGGGGATCTGTGCTTTCCCAGAGATGGAGCATCTCAACGTTCTCGTTCTCGGCAGATGCATTTTCCGAAAGTGCAAACGTCCGGCCTCTTCTCCCACAAGGAAGGTGCCAGCCCTGAAAGCTGCTGCTGCTCTTCACCTACCCACTGCAGCCTATTCACAGGCACAACAGCACTGGGGATCTGTGCTTTCCCAGAGATGGAGCATCTCAACGTTCTCGTTCTCGGCAGATGCATTTTCCGAAAGTGCAAACGTCCGGGCCTCTTCTCCCACAAGGAAGGTGCCAGCCCTGAAAGCTGCTGCTGCTCTTCACCTACCCACTGCAGCCTATTCACAGGCACAACAGCACTGGGGATCTGTGCTTTCCCCAGAGATGGAGCATCTCAACGTTCTCGTTCTCGGCAGATGCATTTTCCGAAAGTGCAAACGTCCGGCCTCTTCTCCCACAAGGAAGGTGCCAGCCCTGAAAGCTGCTGCTGCTCTTCACCTACCCACTGCAGCCTATTCACAGCACAACAGCACTGGGGATCTGTGCTTTCCCAGAGATGGAGCATCTCAACGTTCTCGTTCTCGGCAGATGCATTTTCCGAAAGTGCAAACGTCCGGCCTCTTCTCCCACAAGGAAGGTGCCAGCCCTGAAAGCTGCTGCTGCTCTTCACCTACCCACTGCAGCCTATTCACAGGCACAACAGCACTGGGGATCTGTGCTTTCCCAGAGATGGAGCATCTCAACGTTCTCGTTCTCGGCAGATGCATTTTCCGAAAGTGCAAACGTCCGGCCTCTTCTCCCACAAGGAAGGTGCCAGCCCTGAAAGCTGCTGCTGCTCTTCACCTACCCACTGCAGCCTATTCACAGGCACAACAGCACTGGGGATCTGTGCTTTCCCAGAGATGGAGCATCTCAACGTTCTCGTTCTCGGCAGATGCATTTTCCGAAAGTGCAAACGTCCGGCCTCTTCTCCCACAAGGAAGGTGCCAGCCCTGAAAGCTGCTGCTGCTCTTCACCTACCCACTGCAGCCTATTCACAGGCACAACAGCACTGGGGATCTGTGCTTTCCCAGAGATGGAGCATCTCAACGTTCTCGTTCTCGGCAGATGCATTTTCCGAAAGTGCAAACGTCCGGCCTCTTCTCCACAAGGAAGGTGCCAGCCCTGAAAGCTGCTGCTGCTCTTCACCTACCCACTGCAGCCTATTCACAGGCACAACAGCACTGGGGATCTGTGCTTTCCCAGAGATGGAGCATCTCAACGTTCTCGTTCTCGGCAGATGCATTTTCCGAAAGTGCAAACGTCCGGCCTCTTCTCCCACAAGGAAGGTGCCAGCCCTGAAAGCTGCTGCTGCTCTTCACCTACCCACTGCAGCCTATTCACAGGCACAACAGCACTGGGATCTGTGCTTTCCCAGAGATGGAGCATCTCAACGTTCTCGTTCTCGGCAGATGCATTTTCCGAAAGTGCAAACGTCCGGCCTCTTCTCCCACAAGGAAGGTGCCAGCCCTGAAAGCTGCTGCTGCTCTTCACCTACCCACTGCAGCCTATTCACAGGCACAACAGCACTGGGGATCTGTGCTTCCCCAGAGATGGAGCATCTCAACGTTCTCGTTCTCGGCAGATTGCATTTTCCGAAAGTGCAAACGTCCGGCCTCTTCTCCCACAAGGAAGGTGCCAGCCCTGAAAGCTGCTGCTGCTCTTCACCTACCCACTGCAGCCTATTCACAGGCACAACAGCACTGGGGATCTGTGCTTTCCCAGAGATGGAGCATCTCAACGTTCTCGTTCTCGGCAGATGCATTTTCCGAAAGTGCAAACGTCCGGCCTCTTCTCCCACAAGGAAGGTGCCAGCCCTGAAAGCTGCTGCTGCTCTTCACCTACCCACTGCAGCCTATTCACAGGCACAACAGCACTGGGGATCTGTGCTTTCCCAGAGATGGAGCATCTCAACGTTCTCGTTCTCGGCAGATGCATTTTCCGAAAGTGCAAACGTCCGGCCTCTTCTCCCACAAGGAAGGTGCCAGCCCTGAAAGCTGCTGCTGCTCTTCACCTACCCACTGCAGCCTATTCACAGGCACAACAGCACTGGGGATCTGTGCTTTCCCAGAGATGGAGCATCTCAACGTTCTCGTTCTCGGCAGATGCATTTTCCGAAAGTGCAAACGTCCGGCCTCTTCTCCCACAAGGAAGGTGCCAGCCCTGAAAGCTGCTGCTGCTCTTCACCTACCCACTGCAGCCTATTCACAGGCACAACAGCACTGGGGATCTGTGCTTCCCCAGAGATGGAGCATCTCAACGTTCTCGTTCTCGGCAGATGCATTTTTCCGAAAGTGCAAACGTCCGGCCTCTTCTCCCACAAGGAAGGTGCCAGCCCTGAAAGCTGCTGCTGCTCTTCACCTACCCACTGCAGCCTATTCACAGGCACAACAGCACTGGGGATCTGTGCTTTCCCAGAGATGGAGCATCTCAACGTTCTCGTTCTCGGCAGATGCATTTTCCGAAAGTGCAAACGTCCGGCCTCTTCTCCACAAGGAAGGTGCCAGCCCTGAAAGCTGCTGCTGCTCTTCACCTACCCACTGCAGCCTATTCACAGGCACAACAGCACTGGGGATCTGTGCTTTCCCAGAGATGGAGCATCTCAACGTTCTCGTTCTCGGCAGATGCATTTTCCGAAAGTGCAAACGTCCGGCCTCTTCTCCCACAAGGAAGGTGCCAGCCCTGAAAGCTGCTGCTGCTCTTCACCTACCCACTGCAGCCTATTCACAGGCACAACAGCACTGGGGATCTGTGCTTTCCCAGAGATGGAGCATCTCAACGTTCTCGTTCTCGGCAGATGCATTTTCCGAAAGTGCAAACGTCCGGCCTCTTCTCCCACAAGGAAGGTGCCAGCCCTGAAAGCTGCTGCTGCTCTTCACCTACCCACTGCAGCCTATTCACAGGCACAACAGCACTGGGGATCTGTGCTTTCCCAGAGATGGAGCATCTCAACGTTCTCGTTCTCGGCAGATGCATTTTCCGAAAGTGCAAACGTCCGGCCTCTTCTCCCACAAGAAGGTGCCAGCCCTGAAAGCTGCTGCTGCTCTTCACCTACCCACTGCAGCCTATTCACAGGCACAACAGCACTGGGGATCTGTGCTTTCCCAGAGATGGAGCATCTCAACGTTCTCGTTCTCGGCAGATGCATTTTCCGAAAGTGCAAACGTCCGGCCTCTTCTCCCACAAGGAAGGTGCCAGCCCTGAAAGCTGCTGCTGCTCTTCACCTACCCACTGCAGCCTATTCACAGGCACAACAGCACTGGGGATCTGTGCTTTCCCAGAGATGGAGCATCTCAACGTTCTCGTTCTCGGCAGATGCATTTTCCGAAGTGCAAACGTCCGGCCTCTTCTCCCACAAGGAAGGTGCAGCCCTGAAAGCTGCTGCTGCTCTTCACCTACCCACTGCAGCCTATTCACAGGCACAACAGCACTGGGGATCTGTGCTTTCCCAGAGATGGAGCATCTCAACGTTCTCGTTCTCGGCAGATGCATTTTCCGAAAGTGCAAACGTCCGGCCTCTTCTCCACAAGGAAGGTGCCAGCCCTGAAAGCTGCTGCTGCTCTTCACCTACCCACTGCAGCCTATTCACAGGCACAACAGCACTGGGGATCTGTGCTTTCCCAGAGATGGAGCATCTCAACGTTCTCGTTCTCGGCAGATGCATTTTCCGAAAGTGCAAACGTCCCGGCCTCTTCTCCCACAAGGAAGGTGCCAGCCCTGAAAGCTGCTGCTGCTCTTCACCTACCCACTGCAGCCTATTCACAGGCACAACAGCACTGGGATCTGTGCTTTCCCAGAGATGGAGCATCTCAACGTTCTCGTTCTCGGCAGATGCATTTTCCGGAAGTGCAAACGTCCGGCCTCTTCTCCCACAAGGAAGGTGCCAGCCCTGAAAGCTGCTGCTGCTCTTCACCTACCCACTGCAGCCTATTCACAGGCACAACAGCACTGGGGATCTGTGCTTTCCCAGAGATGGAGCATCTCAACGTTCTCGTTCTCGGCAGATGCATTTTCCGGAAGTGCAAACGTCCGGCCTCTTCTCCCACAAGGAAGGTGCCAGCCCTGAAAGCTGCTGCTGCTCTTCACCTACCCACTGCAGCCTATTCACAGGCACAACAGCACTGGGGATCTGTGCTTTCCCAGAGATGGAGCATCTCAACGTTCTCGTTCTCGGCAGATGCATTTTCCGAAAGTGCAAACGTCCGGCCTCTTCTCCCACAAGGAAGGTGCCAGCCCTGAAAGCTGCTGCTGCTCTTCACCTACCCACTGCAGCCTATTCACAGGCACAACAGCACTGGGGATCTGTGCTTTCCCAGAGATGGAGCATCTCAACGTTCTCGTTCTCGGCAGATGCATTTTCCGAAAGTGCAAACGTCGGCCTCTTCTCCCACAAGGAAGGTGCCAGCCCTGAAAGCTGCTGCTTGCTCTTCACCTACCCACTGCAGCCTATTCACAGGCACAACAGCACTGGGGATCTGTGCTTTCCCAGAGATGGAGCATCTCAACGTTCTCGTTCTCGGCAGATGCATTTTCCGAAAGTGCAAACGTCCGGCCTCTTCTCCCACAAGGAAGGTGCCAGCCCTGAAAGCTGCTGCTGCTCTTCACCTACCCACTGCAGCCTATTCACAGGCACAACAGCACTGGGATCTGTGCTTTCCCAGAGATGGAGCATCTCAACGTTCTCGTTCTCGGCAGATGCATTTTCCGAAAGTGCAAACGTCCGGCCTCTTCTCCCACAAGGAAGGTGCCAGCCCTTGAAAGCTGCTGCTGCTCTTCACCTACCCACTGCAGCCTATTCACAGGCACAACAGCACTGGGATCTGTGCTTTCCCAGAGATGGAGCATCTCAACGTTCTCGTTCTCGGCAGATGCATTTTCCGAAAGTGCAAACGTCCGGCCTCTTCTCCCACAAGGAAGGTGCCAGCCCTGAAAGCTGCTGCTAGCTCTTCACCTACCCACTGCAGCCTATTCACAGGCACAACAGCACTGGGGATCTGTGCTTTCCCAGAGATGGAGCATCTCAACGTTCTCGTTCTCGGCAGATGCATTTTCCGAAAGTGCAAACGTCCGGCCTCTTCTCCCACAAGGAAGGTGCCAGCCCCTGAAAGCTGCTGCTGCTCTTCACCTACCCACTGCAGCCTATTCACAGGCACAACAGCACTGGGGATCTGTGCTTTCCCAGAGATGGAGCATCTCAACGTTCTCGTTCTCGGCAGATGCATTTTTCCGAAAGTGCAAACGTCCGGCCTCTTCTCCCACAAGGAAGGTGCCAGCCCTGAAAGCTGCTGCTGCTCTTCACCTACCCACTGCAGCCTATTCACAGGCACAACAGCACTGGGGATCTGTGCTTTCCCAGAGATGGAGCATCTCAACGTTCTCGTTCTCGGCAGATGCATTTTCCGAGAAGTGCAAACGTCCGGCCTCTTCTCCCACAAGGAAGGTGCCAGCCCTGAAAGCTGCTGCTGCTCTTCACCTACCCACTGCAGCCTATTCACAGGCACAACAGCACTGGGGATCTGTGCTTTCCCAGAGATGGAGCATCTCAACGTTCTCGTTCTCGGCAGATGCATTTTCCGAAAGTGCAAACGTCCGGCCTCTTCTCCCACAAGGAAGGTGCCAGCCCTGAAAGCTGCTGCTGCTCTTCACCTACCCACTGCAGCCTATTCACAGGCACAACAGCACTGGGGATCTGTGCTTTCCCAGAGATGGAGCATCTCAACGTTCTCGTTCTCGGCAGATGCATTTTCCGAAAGTGCAAACGTCCGGCCTCTTCTCCCACAAGGAAGGTGCCAGCCCTGAAAGCTGCTGCTGCTCTTCACCTACCCACTGCAGCCTATTCACAGGCACAACAGCACTGGGATCTGTGCTTTCCCAGAGATGGAGCATCTCAACGTCTCGTTCTCGGCAGATGCATTTTCCGAAAGTGCAAACGTCCGGCCTCTTCTCCCACAAGGAAGGTGCCAGCCCTGAAAGCTGCTGCTGCTCTTCACCTACCCACTGCAGCCTATTCACAGGCACAACAGCACTGGGGATCTGTGCTTTCCCAGAGATGGAGCATCTCAACGTTCTCGTTCTCGGCAGATGCATTTTCCGAAAGTGCAAACGTCCGGCCTCTTCTCCCACAAGGAAGGTGCCAGCCCTGAAAGCTGCTGCTGCTCTTCACCTACCCACTGCAGCCTATTCACAGGCACAACAGCACTGGGGATCTGTGCTTTCCCAGAGATGGAGCATCTCAACGTTCTCGTTCTCGGCAGATGCATTTTCCGAAAGTGCAAACGTCCGGCCTCTTCTCCCACAAGGAAGGTGCCAGCCCTGAAAGCTGCTGCTGCTCTTCACCTACCCACTGCAGCCTATTCACAGGCACAACAGCACTGGGGATCTGTGCTTTCCCAGAGATGGAGCATCTCAACGTTCTCGTTCTCGGCAGATGCATTTTCCGAAAGTGCAAAACGTCCGGCCTCTTCTCCCACAAGGAAGGTGCCAGCCCTGAAAGCTGCTGCTGCTCTTCACCTACCCACTGCAGCCTATTCACAGGCACAACAGCACTGGGGATCTGTGCTTTCCCAGAGATGGAGCATCTCAACGTTCTCGTTCTCGGCAGATGCATTTTCCGAAAGTGCAAACGTCCGGCCTCTTCTCCCACAAGGAAGGTGCCAGCCCTGAAAGCTGCTGCTGCTCTTCACCTACCCACTGCAGCCTATTCACAGGCACAACAGCACTGGGATCTGTGCTTTCCCAGAGATGGAGCATCTCAACGTTTCTCGTTCTCGGCAGATGCATTTTCCGAAAAGTGCAAACGTCCGGCCTCTTCTCCCACAAGGAAGGTGCCAGCCCTGAAAGCTGCTGCTGCTCTTCACCTACCCACTGCAGCCTATTCACAGGCACAACAGCACTGGGGATCTGTGCTTTCCCAGAGATGGAGCATCTCAACGTTCTCGTTCTCGGCAGATGCATTTTCCGAAAGTGCAAACGTCCGGCCTCTTCTCCCACAAGGAAGGTGCCAGCCCTGAAAGCTGCTGCTGCTCTTCACCTACCCACTGCAGCCTATTCACAGGCACAACAGCACTGGGATCAGTGGCTTTCCCAGAGATGGAGCATCTCAACGTTCTCGTTCTCGGCAGATGCATTTTCCGAAAGTGCAAACGTCCGGCCTCTTCTCCCACAAGGAAGGTGCCAGCCCTGAAGCTGCTGCTGCTCTTCACCTACCCACTGCAGCCTATTCACAGGCACAACAGCACTGGGGATCTGTGCTTTCCCAGAGATGGAGCATCTCAACGTTCTCGTTCTCGGCAGATGCATTTTCCGAAAGTGCAAACGTCCGGCCTCTTCTCCCACAAGGAAGGTGCCAGCCCTGAAAGCTGCTGCTGCTCTTCACCTACCCACTGCAGCCTATTCACAGGCACAACAGCACTGGGGATCTGTGCTTTCCCAGAGATGGAGCATCTCAACGGTTCTCGTTCTCGGCAGATGCATTTTTCCGAAAGTGCAAACGTCCGGCCTCTTCTCCCACAAGGAAGGTGCCAGCCCTGAAAGCTGCTGCTGCTCTTCACCTACCCACTGCAGCCTATTCACAGGCACAACAGCACTGGGGATCTGTGCTTTCCCAGAGATGGAGCATCTCAACGTTCTCGTTCTCGGCAGATGCATTTTCCGAAAGTGCAAACGTCCGGCCTCTTCTCCCACAAGGAAGGTGCCAGCCCTGAAAGCTGCTGCTGCTCTTCACCTACCCACTGCAGCCTATTCACAGGCACAACAGCACTGGGGATCTGTGCTTTCCCAGAGATGGAGCATCTCAACGTTCTCGTTCTCGGCAGATGCATTTTCCGAAAGTGCAAACGTCCGGCCTCTTCTCCCACAAGGAAGGTGCCAGCCCTGAAAGCTGCTGCTGCTCTTCACCTACCCACTGCAGCCTATTCACAGGCACAACAGCACTGGGGATCTGTGCTTCCCAGAGATGGAAATATCTCAACGTTCTCGTTCTCGGCAGATGCATTTTCCGAAAGTGCAAACGTCCGGCCTCTTCTCCCACAAGGAAGGTGCCAGCCCTGAAAGCTGCTGCTGCTCTTCACCTACCCACTGCAGCCTATTCACAGGCACAACAGCACTGGGGATCCTGTGCTTTCCCAGAGATGGAGCATCTCAACGTTCTCGTTCTCGGCAGATGCATTTTCCGAAAGTGCAAACGTCCGGCCTCTTCTCCCACAAGGAAGGTGCCAGCCCTGAAAGCTGCTGCTGCTCTTCACCTACCCACTGCAGCCTATTCACAGGCACAACAGCACTGGGGATCTGTGCTTTCCCAGAGATGGAGCATCTCAACGTTCTCGTTCTCGGCAGATGCATTTTCCGAAAGTGCAAACGTCCGGCCTCTTCTCCCACAAGGAAGGTGCCAGCCCTGAAAGCTGCTGCTGCTCTTCACCTACCCACTGCAGCCTATTCACAGGCACAACAGCACTGGGGATCTGTGCTTTCCCAGAGATGGAGCATCTCAACGTTCTCGTTCTCGGCAGATGCATTTTCCGAAAGTGCAAACGTCCGGCCTCTTCTCCCACAAGGAAGGTGCCAGCCCTGAAAGCTGCTGCTGCTCTTCACCTACCCACTGCAGCCTATTCACAGGCACAACAGCACTGGGGATCTGTGCTTTCCCAGAGATGGAGCATCTCAACGTTCTCGTTCTCGGCAGATGCATTTTCCAAAAGTGCAAACGTCCGGCCTCTTCTCCCACAAGGAAGGTGCCAGCCCTGAAAGCTGCTGTTGCTCTTCACCTACCACTGCAGCCTATTCACAGGCACAACAGCACTGGGGATCTGTGCTTTTCCCAGAGATGGAGCATCTCAACGTTCTCGTTCTCGGCAGATGCATTTTCCGAAAATGCAAACGTCCGGTCTCTTCTCCCACAAGGAAGGTGCCAGCCCTGAAAGCTGCTGCTGCTCTTCACCTACCCCACTGCAGCCTATTCACAGGCAACAACAGCACTGGGGATCTGTGCTTTCCCAGAGATGGAGCATCTCAACGTTCTCGTTCTCGGCAGATGCATTTTTCCGAAAGTGCAAACGTCCGGCCTCTTCTCCCACAAGGAAGGTGCCAGCCCTGAAAGCTGCTGCTGCTCTTCACCTACCCACTGCAGCCTATTCACAGGCACAACAGCACTGGGGATCTGTGCTTTCCCAGAGATGGAGCATCTCAACGTTCTCGTTCTCGGCAGATGCATTTTCCGAAAGTGCAAACGTCCGGCCTCTTCTCCCACAAGGAAGGTGCCAGCCCTGAAAGCTGCTGCTGCTCTTCACCTACCCACTGCAGCCTATTCACAGGCACAACAGCACTGGGGATCTGTGCTTTCCCAGAGATGGAGCATCTCAACGTTCTCGTTCTCGGCAGATGCATTTTTCCGAAAGTGCAAACGTCCGGCCTCTTCTCCCACAAGGAAGGTGCCAGCCCTGAAAGCTGCTGCTGCTCTTCACCTACCCACTGCAGCCTATTCACAGGCACAACAGCACTGGGGATCTGTGCTTTCCCAGAGATGGAGCATCTCAACGTTCTCGTTCTCGGCAGATGCATTTTCCGAAAGTGCAAACGTCCGGCCTCTTCTCCCACAAGGAAGGTGGCCAGCCCTGAAAGCTGCTGCTACTCTTCACCTACCCACTGCAGCCTATTCACAGGCACAACAGCACTGGGATCTGTGCTTTCCCAGAGATGGAGCATCTCAACGTTCTCGTTCTCGGCAGATGCATTTTCCGAAAGTGCAAACGTCCGGCCTCTTCTCCCACAAGGAAGGTGCCAGCCCTGAAAGCTGCTGCTACTCTTCACCTACCCACTGCAGCCTATTCACAGGCACAACAGCACTAGGGATCTGTGCTTTCCCAGAGATGGAATATCTCAACGTTCTCGTTCTCGGCAGATGCATTTTTCCGAAAGTGCAAACGTCCGGCCTCTTCTCCCACAAGGAAGGTGCCAGCCCTGAAAGCTGCTGCTGCTCTTCACCTACCCACTGCAGCCTATTCACAGGCACAACAGCACTGGGGATCTGTGCTTTCCCAGAAGGAGCATCTCAACGTTCTCGTTCTCGGCAGATGCATTTTCCGGAAGTGCAAACGTCCGGCCTCTTCTCCCACAAGGAAGGTGCCAGCCCTGAAAGCTGCTGCTGCTCTTCACCTACCCACTGCAGCCTATTCACAGGCACAACAGCACTGGGGATCTGTGCTTTCCCAGAGATGGAGCATCTCAACGTTCTCGTTCTCGGCAGATGCATTTTCCGAAAGTGCAAACGTCCGGCCTCTTCTCCCACAAGGAAGGTGCCAGCCCTGAAAGCTGCTGCTGCTCTTCACCTACCCACTGCAGCCTATTCACAGGCACAACAGCACTGGGGATCTGTGCTTTCCCAGAGATGGAGCATCTCAACGTTCTCGTTCTCGGCAGATGCATTTTCCGAAAGTGCAAACGTCCGGCCTCTTCTCCCACAAGGAAGGTGCCAGCCCTGAAAGCTGCTGCTGCTCTTCACCTACCCACTGCAGCCTATTCACAGGCACAACAGCACTGGGGATCTGTGCTTTCCCAGAGATGGAGCATCTCAACGTTCTCGTTCTCGGCAGATGCATTTTCCGAAAGTGCAAACGTCCGGCCTCTTCTCCCACAAGGAAGGTGCCAGCCCTGAAAGCTGCTGCTGCTCTTCACCTACCCACTGCAGCCTATTCACAGGCACAACAGCACTGGGGATCTGTGCTTTCCCAGAGATGGAGCATCTCAACGTTCTCGTTCTCGGCAGATGCATTTTCCGAAAGTGCAAACGTCCGGCCTCTTCTCCCACAAGGAAGGTGCCAGCCCTGAAAGCTGCTGCTGCTCTTCACCTACCCACTGCAGCCTATTCACAGGCACAACAGCACTGGGGATCTGTGCTTTCCCAGAGATGGAGCATCTCAACGTTCTCGTTCTCGGCAGATGCATTTTCCGGAAGTGCAAACGTCCGGCCTCTTCTCCCACAAGGAAGGTGCCAGCCCTGAAAGCTGCTGCTGCTCTTCACCTACCCACTGCAGCCTAGTCACAGGCACAACAGCACTGGGGATCTGTGCTTTCCAGCGATGGAGCAATCTCAACGTTCGTCGTTCTCGGCAGATGCATTTTCCGAAAGTGCAAACGTCCGGCCTCTTCTCCACAAGGAAGGTGCCAGCCCTGAAAGCTGCTGCTGCTCTTCACCTACCCACTGCAGCTATTCACAGGCACAACAGCACTGGGGATCTGTGCTTTCCCAGAGATGGAGCATCTCAACGTTCTCGTTCTCGGCAGATGCATTTTCCGAAAGTGCAAACGTCCGGCTCTTCTCCCACAAGGAAGGTGCCAGCCCTGAAAGCTGCTGCTGCTCTTCACCTACCCACTGCAGCCTATTCACAGGCACAACAGCACTGGGGATCTGTGCTTTCCCAGAGATGGAGCATCTCAACGTTCTCGTTCTCGGCAGATGCATTTTCCGAAAGTGCAAACGTCCGGCCTCTTCTCCCACAAGGAAGTGCCAGCCCTGAAAGCTGCTGCTGCTCCTTCACCTACCCACTTGCAGCCTATTCACAGGCACAACAGCACTGGGGATCTGTGCTTTCCCAGAGATGGAGCATCTCAACGTTCTCGTTCTCGGCAGATGCATTTTCCGAAAGTGCAAACGTCCGGCCTCTTCTCCCACAAGGAAGGTGCCAGCCCTGAAAGCTGCTGCTGCTCTTCACCTACCCACTGCAGCCTATTCACAGGCACAACAGCACTGGGGATCTGTGCTTTCCCAGAGATGGAGCATCTCAACGTTCTCGTTCTCGGCAGATGCATTTTCCAAAAGTGCAAACGTCCGGCCTCTTCTCCCACAAGGAAGGTGCCAGCCCTGAAAGCTGCTGCTGCTCTTCACCTACCCACTGCAGCCTATTCACAGGCACAACAGCACTGGGATCTGTGCTTTCCCAGAGATGGAGCATCTCAACGTTCTCGTTCTCGGCAGATGCATTTTCCGAAAGTGCAAACGTCCGGCCTCTTCTCCCACAAGGAAGGTGCCAGCCCTGAAAGCTGCTGCTGCTCTTCACCTACCCACTGCAGCCTATTCACAGGCACAACAGCACTGGGGATCTGTGCTTTCCCAGAGATGGAGCATCTCAACGTTCTCGTTCTCGGCAGATGCATTTTCCAAAAGTGCAAACGTCCGGCCTCTTCTCCCACAAGGAAGGTG
>JAQMCM010000181.1:0-36424 GCA_028022735.1 Gypaetus barbatus
CGGAAAATGCATCTGCCGAAGAGAACGGAACGTGAGATGCTCCATCTCTGGGAAAGCACAGACATCCCAGTGCTGTTGTGCCTGTGAATAGGCTGCAGTGGGTAGGTGAAGAGCAGCAGCAGCTTTCAGGGCTGCACCTTCCTTGTGGGGAGAAGAGGACCGGACGTTTGCACTTTCGGAAAAATGCATCTGCCGAGAACGAGAACGTTGAGATGCTCCATCTCTGGGTAAAGCACAGATCCCCAGGCTGTTTGTGCCTGTGAATAGGCTGCAGTGGGTAGGTGAAGAGCAGCAGCAGCTTTCAGGGCTGGCACCCTTCCTTGTGGGAGAAGAGGCCGGACGTTTGCCACTTTCGGAAAAATGCATCTGCCGAGAACGAGAACCGTTGAGATGCTCCATCTCTGGGAAAGCACAGATCCCTCAGGGCTGTTGTGCCTGTGAATAGGCTGCAGTGGGTAGGTGAAGAGCAGCACGCAGCTTTCAGGGCTGGCACCTTCCTTGTGGGAGAAGAGGCCGGACGTTTGCACTTTCGGAAAAATGCATCTGCCGAGAACGAGAACGTTGAGATGCTCCATCTCTGGGAAAAGCACAGATCCCCAGGGCTGTTGTGCTCTGTGAATAGGCTGCAAGTGGGTAGGTGAAGAGCAGCAGCAGCTTTCAGGGCTGGCACCTTCCTTGTGGGAGAAGAGGCCGGACGTTTGCACTTTCGGAAAAATGCATCTGCCGAGAACGAGAACGTTGAGATGCTCCATCTCTGGGAAAGCACAGATCCCCAGGGCTGTTGTGCCTGTGAATAGGCTGCAGTGGGTAGGTGAAGAGCAGCAGCAGCTTTCAGGGCTGGCACCTTCCTTGTGGGAGAAGAGGCCGGACGTTTGCACTTTCGGAAAAATGCATCTGCCGAGAACGAGAACGTTGAGATGCTCCATCTCTGGAAAGCACAGATCCCCAGGGCTGTTGTGCCTGTGAATAGGCTGCAGTGGGTAGGTGAAGAGCAGCAGCAGCTTTCAGGGCTGGCACCTTCCTTGTGGGAGAAGAGGCCGGACGTTTGCACTTTCGGAAAAATGCATCTGCCGAGAACGAGAACGTTGAGATGCTCCATCTCTGGGAAAGCACAGATCCCCAGGGCTGTTGTGCCTGTGAATAGGCTGCAGTGGGTAGGTGAAGAGCAGCAGCAGCTTTCAGGGCTGGGCACCTTCCTTGTGGGAGAAGAGGCCGGACGTTTGCACTTTCGGAAAAATGCATCTGCGAGAACGAGAACGTTGAGATGCTCCATCTCTGGGAAAGCACAGATCCCCAGGGCTGTTGTGCCTGTGAATAGGCCTGCAGTGGGTAGGTGAAGAGCAGCAGCAGCTTTCAGGGCTGGCACCTTCCTTGTGGGAGAAGAGGCCGGACGTTTGCACTTTCGGAAAAATGCATCTGCCGGAGAACGAGAACGTTGAGATGCTCCATCTCTGGGAAAGCACAGATCCCCAGGGCTGTTGTGCCTGTGAATAGGCTGCAGTGGGTAGGTGAAGAGCAGCAGCAGCTTTCAGGGCTGGCACCTTCCTTGTGGGAGAAGAGGCCGGACGTTTGCACTTTCGGAAAAATGCATCTGCCGAGAACGAGAACGTTGAGATGCTCCATCTCTGGGAAAGCACAGATCCCCAGGGCTGTTGTGCCTGTGAATAGGCTGCAGTGGGTAGGTGAAGAGCAGCAGCAGCTTTCAGGGCTGGCACCTTCCTTGTGGGAGAAGAGGCCGGACGTTTGCACTTTCGGAAAAATGCATCTGCCGAGAACGAGAACGTTGAGATGCTCCATCTCTGGGAAAGCACAGATCCCCCAGTGCTGTTGTGCCTGTGAATAGGCTGCAGTGGGTAGGTGAAGAGCAGCAGCAGCTTTCAGGGCTGGCACCTTCCTTGTGGGAGAAGAGGCCGGACGTTTGCACTTTCGGAAAATGCATCTGCCGAGAACGAGAACGTTGAGATGCTCCCATCTCTGGGAAAGCACAGATCCCCAGTGCTGTTGTGCCTGTGAATAGGCTGCAGTGGGTAGGTGAAGAGCAGCAGCAGCTTTCAGGGCTGGCACCTTCTTGTTGGGAGAAGAGGCCGGACGTTTGCACTTTCGGAAAATGCATCTGCCGAGAACGAGAACGTTGAGATGCTCCATCTCTGGGAAAGCACAGATCCCCAGGGCTGTTGTGCCTGTGAATAGGCTGCAGTGGGTAGGTGAAGAGCAGCAGCAGCTTTCAGGGCTGGCACCTTCCTTGTGGGAGAAGCGGCCGGACGTTTGCACTTTCGGAAAAATGCATCTGCCGAGAACGAGAACGTTGAGATGCTCCATCTCTGGGAAAGCACAGATCCCCAGTGCTGTTGTGCCTGTGAATAGGCTGCAGTGGGTAGGTGAAGAGCAGCAGCAGCTTTCAGGGCTGGCACCTTCCTTGTGGGAGAAGAGGCCGGACGTTTGCACTTTCGGAAAATGCATCTGCCGAGAACGAGAACGTTGAGATGCTCCATCTCTGGGAAAGCACAGATCCCCAGTGCTGTTGTGCCTGTGAATAGGCTGCAGTGGGTAGGTGAAGAGCAGCAGCAGCTTTCAGGGCTGGCACCTTCCTTGTGGGAGAAGAGGCCGGGACGTTTGCACTTTCGGAAAAATGCATCTGCCGAGAACGAGAACGTTGAGATGCTCCATCTCTGGGAAAGCACAGATCCCCAGGGCTGTTGTGCCTGTGAATAGGCTGCAGTGGGTAGGTGAAGAGCAGCAGCAGCTTTCAGGGCTGGCACCTTCCTTGTGGGAGAAGAGGCCGGACGTTTGCACTTTCGGAAAAATGCATCTGCCGAGAACGAGAACGTTGAGATGCTCCATCTCTGGGAAAGCACAGATCCCCAGGGCTGTTGTGCCTGTGAATAGGCTGCAGTGGGTAGGTGAAGAGCAGCAGCAGCTTTCAGGGCTGGCACCTTCCTTGTGGGAGAAGAGGCCGGACGTTTGCACTTTCGGAAAAATGCATCTGCCGAGAACGAGAACGTTGAGATGCTCCATCTCTGTGGAAAGCACAGATCCCCAGGGCTGTTGTGCCTGTGAATAGGCTGCAGTGGGTAGGTGAAGAGCAGCAGCAGCTTTCAGGGCTGGCACCTTCCTTGTGGGAGAAGAGGCCGGACGTTTGCACTTTCGGAAAAATGCATCTGCCGAGAACGAGAACGTTGAGATGCTCCATCTCTGGGAAAGCACAGATCCCCAGGGCTGTTGTGCCTGTGAATAGGCTGCAGTGGGTAGGTGAAGAGCAGCAGCAGCTTTCAGGGCTGGCACCTTCCTTGTGGGAGAAGAGGCCGGACGTTTGCACTTTCGGAAAAATGCATCTGCCGAGAACGAGAACGTTGAGATGCTCCATCTCTGGGAAAGCACAGATCCCCAGGGCTGTTGTGCCTGTGAATAGGCTGCAGTGGGTAGGTGAAGAGCAGCAGCAGCTTTCAGGGCTGGCACCTTCCTTGTGGGAGAAGACGGGCCGGACGTTTGCACTTTCGGAAAAATGCATCTGCCGAGGAACGAGAACGTTGAGATGCCTCCATCTCTGGGAAAGCACAGATCCCCAGGGCTGTTGTGCCTGTGAATAGGCTGCAGTGGGTAGGTGAAGAGCAGCAGCAGCTTTCAGGGCTGGCACCTTCCTTGTGGGAGAAGAGGCCGGACGTTTGCACTTTCGGAAAAATGCATCTGCCGAGAACGAGAACGTTGAGATGCTCCATCTCTGGGAAAGCACAGATCCCCAGGGCTGTTGTGCCTGTGAATAGGCTGCAGTGGGTAGGTGAAGAGCAAGCAGCAGCTTTCAGGGCTGGCACCTTCCTTGTGGGAGAAGAGGCCGGACGTTTGCACTTTCGGAAAAATGCATCTGCCGAGAACGAGAACGTTGAGATGCTCCATCTCTGGGAAAGCACAGATCCCCAGGGCTGTTGTGCCTGTGAATAGGCTGCAGTGGGTAGGTGAAGAGCAGCAGCAGCTTTCAGGGCTGGCACCTTCCTTGTGGGAGAAGAGGCCGGACGTTTGCACTTTCGGAAAAATGCATCTGCCGAGAACGAGAACGTTGAGATGCTCCATCTCTGGGAAAGCACAGATCCCCAGGGCTGTTGTGCCTGTGAATAGGCTGCAGTGGGTAGGTGAAGAGCAGCAGCAGCTTTCAGGGCTGGCACCTTCCTTGTGGGAGAAGAGGCCCGGACGTTTGCACTTTCGGAAAATGCATCTGCGAGAACGAGAACGTTGAGATGCTCCATCTCTGGGAAAGCACAGATCCCCAGGGCTGTTGTGCCTGTGAATAGGCTGCAGTGGGTAGGTGAAGAGCAGCAGCAGCTTTCAGGGCTGGCACCTTCCTTGTGGGAGAAGAGGCCGGACGTTTGCACTTTCGGAAAAATGCATCTGCCGAGAACGAGAACACTGAGATGCTCCATCTCTGGGAAAGCACAGATCCCCAGGGCTGTTGTGCCTGTGAATAGGCTGCAGTGGGTAGGTGAAGAGCAGCAGCAGCTTTCAGGGCTGGCACCTTCCTTGTGGGAGAAGAGGCCGGACGTTTGCACTTTCGGAAAAATGCATCTGCCGAGAACGAGAACGTTGAGATGCTCCATCTCTGGGAAAGCACAGATCCCCAGGGCTGTTGTGCCTGTGAATAGGCTGCAGTGGGTAGGTGAAGAGCAGCAGCAGCTTTCAGGGCTGGCACCTTCCTTGTGGGAGAAGCGGCCGGACGTTTGCACTTTCGGAAAATGCATCTGCCGAGAACGAGAACGTTGAGATGCTCCATCTCTGGGAAAGCACAGATCCCCAGGGCTGTTGTGCCTGTGAATAGGCTGCAGTGGGTAGGTGAAGAGCAGCAGCAGCTTTCAGGGCTGGCACCTTCCTTGTGGGAGAAGAGGCCGGACGTTTGCACTTTCGGAAAAATGCATCTGCCGAGAACGAGAACGTTGAGATGCTCCATCTCTGGGAAAGCACAGATCCCCAGGGCTGTTGTGCCTGTGAATAGGCTGCAGTGGGTAGGTGAAGAGCAGCAGCAGCTTTCAGGGCTGGCACCTTCCTTGTGGGAGAAGCGGTCCGGACGTTTGCACTTTCGGAAAATGCATCTGCCGAGAACGAGAACGTTGAGATGCTCCATCTCTGGGAAAGCACAGATCCCCAGGGCTGTTGTGCCTGTGAATAGGCTGCAGTGGGTAGGTGAAGAGCAGCAGCAGCTTTCAGGGCTGGCACCTTCCTTGTGGGAGAAGAGGCCGGACGTTTGCACTTTCGGAAAAATGCATCTGCCGAGAACGAGAACGTTGAGATGCTCCATCTCTGGGAAAGCACAGATCCAGGGCTGTTGTGCCTGTGACTAGGCTGCAGTGGGTAGGTGAAGAGCAGCAGCAGCTTTCAGGGCTGGCACCTTCCTTGTGGGAGAAGAGGCCGGACGTTTGCACTTTCGGAAAATGCCTCTGCCGAGAACGAGAATGTTGAGATGCTCCATCTCTGGGAAAGCACAGATCCCCAGTGCTGTTGTGCCTGTGAATAGGCTGCAGTGGGTAGGGTGAAGAGCAGCAGCAGCTTTCAGGGCTGGCACCTTCCTTGTGGGAGAAGAGGGCCGGACGTTTGCACTTTCGGAAAAATGCATCTGCCGAGAACGAGAACGTTGAGATGCTCCATCTCTGGGAAAGCACAGATCCCCAGGGCTGTTGTGCCTGTGAATAGGCTGCAGTGGGTAGGTGAAAGAGCAGCAGCAGCTTTCAGGGCTGGCACCTTCCTTGTGGGAGAAGAGGGCCGGACGTTTGCACTTTCGGAAAATGCATCTGCCGAGAACGAGAACGTTGAGATGCCTCCATCTCTGGGAAAGCACAGATCCCCAGGGCTGTTGTGCTGTGAATAGGCTGCAGTGGGTAGGTGAAGAGCAGCAGCAGCTTTCAGGGCTGGCACCTTCCTTGTGGGAGAAGAGGCCGGACGTTTGCACTTTCGGAAAATGCATCTGCCGAGAACGAGAACGTTGAGATGCTCCATCTCTGGGAAAGCACAGATCCCCAGTGCTGTTGTGCCTGTGACTAGGCTGCAGTGGGTAGGTGAAGAGCAGCAGCAGCTTTCAGGGCTGGCACCTTCCTTGTGGGAGAAGAGGCCGGACGTTTGCACTTTTCGGAAAAATGCCTCTGCCGAGAACGAGAACGTTGAGATGCTCCATCTCTGGGAAAGCACAGATCCCCAGGGCTGTTGTGCCTGTGAATAGGCTGCAGTGGGTAGGTGAAGAGCAGCAGCAGCTTTCAGGGCTGGCACCTTCCTTGTGGGAGAAGAGGCCGGACGTTTGCACTTTCGGAAAATGCATCTGCCGAGAACGAGAACGTTGAGATGCTCCATCTCTGGGAAAGCACAGATCCCCAGTGCTGTTGTGCCTGTGAATAGGCTGCAGTGGGTAGGTGAAGAGCAGCAGCAGCTTTCAGGGCTGGCACCTTCCTTGTGGGAGAAGAGGCCGGACGTTTGCACTTTCGGAAAATGCCTCTGCCTGAGAACGAGAACGTTGAGATGCTCCATCTCTGGGAAAGCACAGATCCCCAGGGCTGTTGTGCCTGTGAATAGGCTGCAGTGGGTAGGTGAAGAGGCAGCAGCAGCTTTCAGGGCTGGCACCTTCCTTGTGGGAGAAGAGGCCGGACGTTTGCACTTTCGGAAAAATGCATCTGCCGAGAACGAGAACGTTGAGATGCTCCATCTCTGGGAAAGCACAGATCCCCAGGGCTGTTGTGCCTGTGAATAGGCTGCAGTGGGTAGGTGAAGAGCAGCAGCAGCTTTCAGGGCTGGCACCTTCCTTGTGGGAGAAGCGGCCGGACGTTTGCACTTTCGGAAAATGCCTCTGCCGAGAACGAGAACGTTGAGATGCTCCATCTCTGGGAAAGCACAGATCCCCAGGGCTGTTGTGCCTGTGAATAGGCTGCAGTGGGTAGGTGAAGAGCAGCAGCAGCTTTCAGGGCTGGCACCTTCCTTGTGGGAGAAGAGGCCCGGACGTTTGCACTTTCGGAAAAATGCATCTGCCGAGAACGAGAACGTTGAGATGCTCCATCTCTGGGAAAGCACAGATCCCCAGGGCTGTTGTGCCTGTGAATAGGCAGCAGTGGGTAGGTGAAGAGCAGCAGCAGCTTTCAGGGCTGGCACCTTCCTTGTGGGAGAAGCGGGCCGGACGTTTGCACTTTCGGAAAAATGCATCTGCCGAGAACGAGAACGTTGAGATGCTCCATCTCTGGGAAAGCACAGATCCCCAGGGCTGTTGTGCCTGTGAATAGGCTGCAGTGGGTAGGTGAAGAGCAGCAGCAGCTTTCAGGGCTGGCACCTTCCTTGTGGGAGAAGAGGCCGGACGTTTGCACTTTCGAAAAATGCATCTGCCGAGAACGAGAACGTTGAGATGCTCCATCTCTGGGAAAGCACAGATCCCCAGGGCTGTTGTGCCTGTGAATAGGCTGCAGTGGGTAGGTGAAGAGCAGCAGCAGCTTTCAGGGCTGGCACCTTCCTTGTGGGAGAAGAGGCCGGACGTTTGCACTTTCGGAAAAATGCATCTGCCGAGAACGAGAACGTTGAGATGCTCCATCTCTGGGAAAGCACAGATCCCCAGTGCTGTTGTGCCTGTGAATAGGCTGCAGTGGGTAGGTGAAGAGCAGCAGCAGCTTTCAGGGCTGGCACCTTCCTTGTGGGAGAAGAGGCCGGACGTTTGCACTTTCGGAAAAATGCATCTGCCGAGAACGAGAACGTTGAGATGCTCCATCTCTGGGAAAGCACAGATCCCCAGTGCTGTTGTGCCTGTGAATAGGCTGCAGTGGGTAGGGTGAAGAGCAGCAGCAGCTTTCAGGGCTGGCACCTTCCTTGTGGGAGAAGAGGCCGGACGTTTGCACTTTCGGAAAATGCATCTGCCGAGAAACGAGAACGTTGAGATGCTCCATCTCTGGAAAGCACAGATCCCCAGTGCTGTTGTGCCTGTGAATAGGCTGCAGTGGGTAGGTGAAGAGCAGCAGCAGCTTTCAGGGCTGGCACCTTCCTTGTGGGAGAAGAGGCCGGACGTTTGCACTTTCGAAAAATGCATCTGCCTGAGAACGAGAACGTTGAGATGCTCCATCTCTGGGAAAGCACAGATCCCCAGGGCTGTTGTGCCTGTGAATAGGCTGCAGTGGGTAGGTGAAGAGCAGCAGCAGCTTTCAGGGCTGGCACCCTTCCTTGTGGGAGAAGCGGCCGGACGTTTGCACTTTCGGAAAATGCATCTGCCGAGAACGAGAACGTTGAGATGCTCCATCTCTGGGAAAGCACAGATCCCCAGTGCTGTTGTGCCTGTGAATAGGCTGCAGTGGGTAGGTGAAGAGCAGCAGCAGCTTTCAGGGCTGGCACCTTCCTTGTGGGAGAAGAGGCCGGGACGTTTGCACTTTCGGAAAATGCATCTGCCGAGAACGAGAACGTTGAGATGCTCCATCTCTGGGAAAGCACAGATCCCCAGGGCTGTTGTGCCTGTGACTAGGCTGCAGTGGGTAGGTGAAGAGCAGCAGCAGCTTTCAGGGCTGGCACCTTCCTTGTGGGAGAAGAGGCCGGACGTTTGCACTTTCGGAAAAATGCATCTGCCGAGAACGAGAACGTTGAGATGCTCCAATCTCTGGGAAAGCACAGATCCCCAGGGCTGTTGTGCCTGTGACTAGGCTGCAGTGGGTAGGTGAAGAGCAGCAGCAGCTTTCAGGGCTGGCACCTTCCTTGTGGGAGAAGAGGCCGGACGTTTGCACTTTCGGAAAATGCCTCTGCCGAGAACGAGAACGTTGAGATGCTCCATCTCTGGGAAAGCACAGATCCCCAGGGCTGTTGTGCCTGTGAATAGGCTGCAGTGGGTAGGTGAAGAGCAGCAGCAGCTTTCAGGGCTGGCACCTTCCTTGTGGGAGAAGAGGCCGGACGTTTGCACTTTCGGAAAATGCCTCTGCCGAGAACGAGAACGTTGAGATGCTCCATCTCTGGGAAAGCACAGATCCCCAGGGCTGTTGTGCCTGTGAATAGGCTGCAGTGGGTAGGTGAAGAGCAGCAGCAGCTTTCAGGGCTGGCACCTTCCTTGTGGGAGAAGAGGCCGGACGTTTGCACTTTCGGAAAATGCCTCTGCCGAGAACGAGAACGTTGAGATGCTCCATCTCTGGGAAAGCACAGATCCCCAGGGCTGTTGTGCCTGTGAATAGGCTGCAGTGGGTAGGTGAAGAGCAGCAGCTGCTTTCAGGGCTGGCACCATCCTTGTGGGAGAAGAGGCCGGACGTTTGCACTTTCGGAAAAACTGCATCTGCCGAGAACGAGAACGTTGAGATGCTCCATCTCTGGGAAAGCACAGATCCCCAGGGCTGTTGTGCCTGTGAATAGGCTGCAGTGGGTAGGTGAAGAGCAGCAGCAGCTTTCAGGGCTGGCACCTTCCTTGTGGGAGAAGAGGCCGGACGTTTGCACTTTCGGAAAAATGCATCTGCCGAGAACGAGAACGTTGAGATGCTCCATCTCTGGGAAAGCACAGATCCCCAGGGCTGTTGTGCCTGTGAATAGGCTGCAGTGGGTAGGTGAAGAGCAGCAGCAGCTTTCAGGGCTGGCACCTTCCTTGTGGGAGAAGCGGCCGGGACGTTTGCACTTTCGGAAAATGCCTCTGCCGAGAACGAGAACGTTGAGATGCTCCATCTCTGGGAAAGCACAGATCCCCAGGGCTGTTGTGCCTGTGACTAGGCTGCAGTGGGTAGGTGAAGAGCAGCAGCAGCTTTCAGGGCTGGCACCTTCCTTGTGGAGAAGAGGCCGGACGTTTGCACTTTCGGAAAATGCCTCTGCCGAGAACGAGAACGTTGAGATGCTCCATCTCTGGGAAAGCACAGATCCCCAGGGCTGTTGTGCCTGTGAATAGGCTGCAGTGGGTAGGTGAAGAGCAGCAGCAGCTTTCAGGGCTGGCACCTTCCTTGTGGGAGAAGAGGCCGGACGTTTGCACTTTCGGAAAAATGCCTCTGCCGAGAACGAGAACGTTGAGATGCTCCATCTCTGGGAAAGCACAGATCCCCAGGGCTGTTGTGCCTGTGAATAGGCTGCAGTGGGTAGGTGAAGAGCAGCAGCAGCTTTCAGCGGCTGGCACCTTCCTTGTGGGAGAAGCGGCCGGACGTTTGCACTTTCGGAAAAACGCATCTGCCGAGAACGAGAACGTTGAGATGCTCCATCTCTGGGAAAGCACAGATCCCCAGGGCTGTTGTGCCTGTGACTAGGCTGCAGTGGGTAGGTGAAGAGCAGCAGCAGCTTTCAGGGCTGGCACCTTCCTTGTGGAGAAGAGGGCCGGACGTTTGCACTTTCGGAAAATGCCTCTGCCGAGAACGAGAACGTTGAGATGCTCCATCTCTGGGAAAGCACAGATCCCCAGGGCTGTTGTGCCTGTGAATAGGCTGCAGTGGGTAGGTGAAGAGCAGCAGCAGCTTTCAGGGCTGGCACCTTCCTTGTGGGAGAAGAGGCCGGACGTTTGCACTTTCGGAAAAATGCATCTGCCGAGAACGAGAACGTTGAGATGCTCCATCTCTGGGAAAGCACAGATCCCCAGTGCTGTTGTGCCTGTGAATAGGCTGCAGTGGGTAGGTGAAGAGCAGCAGCAGCTTTCAGGGCTGGCACCTTCCTTGTGGGAGAAGAGGCCGGACGTTTGCACTTTCGGAAAATGCATCTGCCGAGAACGAGAACGTTGAGATGCTCCATCTCTGGGAAAGCACAGATCCCCAGGGCTGTTGTGCCTGTGAATAGGCTGCAGTGGGTAGGTGAAGAGCAGCAGCAGCTTTCAGGGCTGGCACCTTCCTTGTGGGAGAAGAGGCCGGACGTTTGCACTTTCGGAAAAATGCATCTGCCGAGAACGAGAACGTTGAGATGCTCCATCTCTGGGAAAGCACAGATCCCCAGGGCTGTTGTGCCTGTGAATAGGCTGCAGTGGGTAGGTGAAGAGCAGCAGCAGCTTTCAGGGCTGGCACCTTCCTTGTGGGAGAAGCGGCCGGACGTTTGCACTTTCGGAAAATGCATCTGCCGAGAACGAGAACGTTGAGATGCTCCATCTCTGGGAAAGCACAGATCCCCAGGGCTGTTGTGCCTGTGAATAGGCTGCAGTGGGTAGGTGAAGAGCAGCAGCAGCTTTCAGGGCTGGCACCTTCCTTGTGGGAGAAGAGGCCGGACGTTTGCACTTTCGGAAAAATGCATCTGCCGAGAACGAGAACGTTGAGATGCTCCATCTCTGGGAAAGCACAGATCCCCAGGGCTGTTGTGCCTGTGAATAGGCAGCAGTGGGTAGGTGAAGAGCAGCAGCAGCTTTCAGGGCTGGCACCTTCCTTGTGGGAGAAGAGGCCGGACGTTTGCACTTTCGGAAAAATGCATCTGCCGAGAACGAGAACGTTGAGATGCTCCATCTCTGGGAAAGCACAGATCCCCAGGGCTGTTGTGCCTGTGACTAGGCTGCAGTGGGTAGGTGAAGAGCAGCAGCAGCTTTCAGGGCTGGCACACTTCCTTGTGGGAGAAGAGGCCGGACGTTTGCACTTTCGGAAAATGCCTCTGCCGAGAACGAGAACGTTGAGATGCTCCATCTCTGGGAAAGCACAGATCCCCAGGGCTGTTGTGCCTGTGAATAGGCTGCAGTGGGTAGGTGAAGAGCAGCAGCAGCTTTCAGGGCTGGCACCTTCCTTGTGGGAGAAGAGGCCGGACGTTTTGCACTTTCGGAAAATGCCTCTGCCGAGAACGAGAACGTTGAGATGCTCCATCTCTGGGAAAGCACAGATCCCCAGGGCTGTTGTGCCTGTGAATAGGCTGCAGTGGGTAGGTGAAGAGCAGCAGCTGTTTTCAGGGCTGGCACCTTCCTTGTGGGAGAAGAGGCCGGACGTTTGCACTTTTGGAAAAATGCATCTGCCGAGAACGAGAACGTTGAGATGCTCCATCTCTGGGAAAGCACAGATCCCCAGGGCTGTTGTGCCTGTGAATAGGCTGCAGTGGGTAGGTGAAGAGCAGCAGCAGCAGCTTTCAGGGCTGGCACCTTCCTTGTGGAGAAGCGGCCGGACGTTTGCACTTTCGGAAAAACGCATCTGCCGAGAACGAGAACGTTGAGATGCTCCATCTCTGGGAAAGCACAGATCCCCAGGGCTGTTGTGCCTGTGAATAGGCTGCAGTGGGTAGGTGAAGAGCAGCAGCAGCTTTCAGGGCTGGCACCTTCCTTGTGGGAGAAGAGGCCGGACGTTTGCACTTTCGGAAAATGCATCTGCCGAGAACGAGAACGTTGAGATGCTCCATCTCTGGGAAAGCACAGATCCCCAGTGCTGTTGTGCCTGTGAATAGGGCTGCAGTGGGTAGGTGAAGAGCAGCAGCAGCTTTCAGGGCTGGCACCTTCCTTGTGGGAGAAGAGGACGGACGTTTGCACTTTCGGAAAATGCCTCTGCCGAGAACGAGAACGTTGAGATGCTCCATCTCTGGGAAAGCACAGATCCCCAGGGCTGTTGTGCCTGTGAATAGGCTGCAGTGGGTAGGTGAAGAGCAGCAGCAGCTTTCAGGGCTGGCACCTTCCTTGTGGGAGAAGAGGCCGGACGTCTGCACTTTCGGAAAATGCATCTGCCGAGAACGAGAACGTTGAGATGCTCCATCTCTGGGAAAGCACAGATCCCCAGGGCTGTTGTGCCTGTGAATAGGCTGCAGTGGGTAGGTGAAGAGCAGCAGCAGCTTTCAGGGCTGGCACCTTCCTTGTGGGAGAAGCGGCCGGACGTCTGCACTTTCGGAAAATGCCTCTGCCGAGAACGAGAACGTTGAGATGCTCCATCTCTGGGAAAGCACAGATCCCCAGGGCTGTTGTGCCTGTGACTAGGCTGCAGTGGGTAGGTGAAGAGCAGCAGCAGCTTTCAGGGCTGGCACCTTCCTTGTGGGAGAAGAGGCCGGACGTTTGCACTTTCGGAAAATGCCTCTGCCGAGAACGAGAACGTTGAGATGCTCCATCTCTGGGAAAGCACAGATCCCCAGGGCTGTTGTGCCTGTGAATAGGCTGCAGTGGGTAGGTGAAGAGCAGCAGCAGCTTTCAGGGCTGGCACCTTCCTTGTGGGAGAAGAGGCCGGACGTTTGCACTTTCGGAAAATGCCTCTGCCGAGAACGAGAACGTTGAGATGCTCCATCTCTGGGGAAAGCACAGATCCCCCAGGGCTGTTGTGCCTGTGAATAGGCTGCAGTGGGTAGGTGAAGAGCAGCAGCAGCTTTCAGCGGCTGGCACCTTCCTTGTGGGGAGAAGCGGCCGGACGTTTGCACTTTCGGAAAAACGCATCTGCCGAGAACGAGAACGTTGAGATGCTCCATCTCTGGGAAAGCACAGATCCCCAGGGCTGTTGTGCCTGTGACTAGGCTGCAGTGGGTAGGTGAAGAGCAGCAGCAGCTTTCAGGGCTGGCACCTTCCTTGTGGGAGAAGAGGCCGGAACGTTTGCACTTTCGGAAAATGCCTCTGCCGAGAACGAGAACGTTGAGATGCTCCATCTCTGGGAAAGCACAGATCCCCAGGGCTGTTGTGCCTGTGAATAGGCTGCAGTGGGTAGGTGAAGAGCAGCAGCAGCTTTCAGGGCTGGCACCTTCCTTGTGGGAGAAGAGGCCGGACGTTTGCACTTTCGGAAAATGCATCTGCCGAGAACGAGAACGTTGAGATGCTCCATCTCTGGGAAAGCACAGATCCCCAGGGCTGTTGTGCCTGTGAATAGGCTGCAGTGGGTAGGTGAAGAGCAGCAGCAGCTTTCAGGGCTGGCACCTTCCTTGTGGGAGAAAGAGGCCGGACGTTTGCACTTTCGGAAAATGCATCTGCCGAGAACGAGAACGTTGAGATGCTCCATCTCTGGGAAAGCACAGATCCCCAGGGCTGTTGTGCCCTGTGAATAGGCTGCAGTGGGTAGGTGAAGAGCAGCAGCAGCTTTCAGGGCTGGCACCTTCCTTGTGGGAGAAGAGGCCGGACGTTTGCACTTTCGGAAAAATGCATCTGCCGAGAACGAGAACGTTGAGATGCTCCATCTCTGGGAAAGCACAGATCCCCAGGGCTGTTGTGCCTGTGACTAGGCTGCAGTGGGTAGGTGAAGAGCAGCAGCAGCTTTCAGGGCTGGCACCTTCCTTGTGGGAGAAGCGGCCGGACGTTTGCACTTTCGGAAAATGCATCTGCCGAGAACGAGAACGTTGAGATGCTCCATCTCTGGGAAAGCACAGATCCCCAGGGCTGTTGTGCCTGTGAATAGGCTGCAGTGGGTAGGTGAAGAGCAGCAGCAGCTTTCAGGGCTGGCACCTTCCTTGTGGGAGAAGAGGCCGGACGTTTGCACTTTCGGAAAAATGCATCTGCCGAGAACGAGAACGTTGAGATGCTCCATCTCTGGGAAAGCACAGATCCCCAGGGCTGTTGTGCCTGTGAATAGGCAGCAGTGGGTAGGTGAAGAGCAGCAGCAGCTTTCAGGGCTGGCACCTTCCTTGTGGGAGAAGAGGCCGGACGTTTGCACTTTCGGAAAATGCATCTGCCGAGAACGAGAACGTTGAGATGCTCCATCTCTGGGAAAGCACAGATCCCCAGGGCTGTTGTGCCTGTGACTAGGCTGCAGTGGGTAGGTGAAGAGCAGCAGCAGCTTTCAGGGGCTGGCACCTTCCTTGTGGGAGAAGAGGCCGGACGTTTGCACTTTCGGAAAATGCCTCTGCCGAGAACGAGAACGTTGAGATGCTCCATCTCTGGGAAAGCACAGATCCCCAGGGCTGTTGTGCCTGTGAATAGGCTGCAGTGGGTAGGTGAAGAGCAGCAGCAGCTTTTCAGGGCTGGCACCTTCCTTGTGGGAGAAGAGGCGGACGTTTGCACTTTTGGAAAAATGCATCTGCCGAGAACGAGAACGTTGAGATGCTCCATCTCTGGGAAAGCACAGATCCCCAGGGCTGTTGTGCCTTGTGAATAGGCTGCAGTGGGTAGGTGAAGAGCAGCAGCAGCTTTCAGGGCTGGCACCTTCCTTGTGGGAGAAGCGGCCGGACGTTTGCACTTTCGGAAAAACGCATCTGCCGAGAACGAGAACGTTGAGATGCTCCATCTCTGGGAAAGCACAGATCCCCAGGGCTGTTGTGCCTGTGAATAGGCTGCAGTGGGTAGGTGAAGAGCAGCAGCAGCTTTCAGGGCTGGCACCTTCCTTGTGGGAGAAGAGGCCGGACGTTTGCACTTTCGGAAAATGCATCTGCCGAGAACGAGAACGTTGAGATGCTCCATCTCTGGGAAAGCACAGATCCCCAGTGCTGTTGTGCCTGTGAATAGGCTGCAGTGGGTAGGTGAAGAGCAGCAGCAGCTTTCAGGGCTGGCACCTTCCTTGTGGGAGAAGAGGACGGACGTTTGCACTTTCGGAAAATGCCTCTGCCGAGAACGAGAACGTTGAGATGCTCCATCTCTGGGAAAGCACAGATCCCCAGGGCTGTTGTGCCTGTGAATAGGCTGCAGTGGGTAGGTGAAGAGCAGCAGCAGCTTTCAGGGCTGGCACCTTCCTTGTGGGAGAAGAGGCCGGACGTCTGCACTTTCGGAAAATGCATCTGCCGAGAACGAGAACGTTGAGATGCTCCATCTCTGGGAAAGCACAGATCCCCAGGGCTGTTGTGCCTGTGAATAGGCTGCAGTGGGTAGGTGAAGAGCAGCAGCAGCTTTCAGGGCTGGCACCTTCCTTGTGGGAGAAGAGGCCGGACGTTTGCACTTTCGGAAAAATGCATCTGCCGAGAACGAGAACGTTGAGATGCTCCATCTCTGGGAAAGCACAGATCCCCAGGGCTGTTGTGCCTGTGACTAGGCTGCAGTGGGTAGGTGAAGAGCAGCAGCAGCTTTCAGGGCTGGCACCTTCCTTGTGGGAGAAGAGGCCGGACGTTTGCACTTTCGGAAAATGCCTCTGCCGAGAACGAGAACGTTGAGATGCTCCATCTCTGGGAAAGCACAGATCCCCAGGGCTGTTGTGCCTGTGAATAGGCTGCAGTGGGTAGGTGAAGAGCAGCAGCAGCTTTCAGGGCTGGCACCTTCCTTGTGGGAGAAGAGGCCGGACGTTTGCACTTTCGGAAAATGCCTCTGCCGAGAACGAGAACGTTGAGATGCTCCATCTCTGGGAAAGCACAGATCCCCAGGGCTGTTGTGCCTGTGAATAGGCTGCAGTGGGTAGGTGAAGAGCAGCAGCAGCTTTCAGGGCTGGCACCTTCCTTGTGGGAGAAGAGGCCGGACGTTTGCACTTTCGGAAAATGCCTCTGCCAAGAACGAGAACGTTGAGATGCTCCATCTCTGGGAAAGCACAGATCCCCAGGGCTGTTGTGCCTGTGACTAGGCTGCAGTGGGTAGGTGAAGAGCAGCAGCTGCTTTCAGGGCTGGCACCTTCCTTGTGGGAGAAGAGGCCGGACGTTTGCACTTTTGGAAAAATGCATCTGCCGAGAACGAGAACGTTGAGATGCTCCATCTCTGGGAAAGCACAGATCCCCAGGGCTGTTGTGCCTGTGAATAGGCTGCAGTGGGTAGGTGAAGAGCAGCAGCAGCTTTCAGGGCTGGCACCTTCCTTGTGGGAGAAGCGGCCGGACGTTTGCACTTTCGGAAAAACGCATCTGCCGAGAACGAGAACGTTGAGATGCTCCATCTCTGGGAAAGCACAGATCCCCAGGGCTGTTGTGCCTGTGAATAGGCTGCAGTGGGTAGGTGAAGAGCAGCAGCAGCTTTCAGGGCTGGCACCTTCCTTGTGGGAGAAGCGGCCGGACGTTTGCACTTTCGGAAAAATGCATCTGCCGAGAACGAGAACGTTGAGATGCTCCATCTCTGGGAAAGCACAGATCCCCAGTGCTGTTGTGCCTGTGAATAGGCTGCAGTGGGTAGGTGAAGAGCAGCAGCAGCTTTCAGGGCTGGCACCTTCCTTGTGGGAGAAGAGGCCGGACGTTTGCACTTTCGGAAAAATGCATCTGCCGAGAACGAGAACGTTGAGATGCTCCATCTCTGGGAAAGCACAGATCCCCAGTGCTGTTGTGCCTGTGAATAGGCTGCAGTGGGTAGGTGAAGAGCAGCAGCAGCTTTCAGGGCTGGCACCTTCCTTGTGGGAGAAGAGGCCGGACGTTTGCACTTTCGGAAAATGCCTCTGCCGAGAACGAGAACGTTGAGATGCTCCATCTCTGGGAAAGCACAGATCCCCAGGGCTGTTGTGCCTGTGAATAGGCTGCAGTGGGTAGGTGAAGAGCAGCAGCAGCTTTCAGGGCTGGCACCTTCCTTGTGGGAGAAGAGGCCGGACGTTTGCACTTTCGGAAAAATGCATCTGCCGAGAACGAGAACGTTGAGATGCTCCATCTCTGGGAAAGCACAGATCCCCAGTGCTGTTGTGCCTGTGAATAGGCTGCAGTGGGTAGGTGAAGAGCAGCAGCAGCTTTCAGGGCTGGCACCTTCCTTGTGGGAGAAGAGGCCGGACGTTTGCACTTTCGGAAAATGCATCTGCCGAGAACGAGAACGTTGAGATGCTCCATCTCTGGGAAAGCACAGATCCCCAGGGCTGTTGTGCCTGTGAATAGGCTGCAGTGGGTAGGTGAAGAGCAGCAGCAGCTTTCAGGGCTGGCACCTTCCTTGTGGGAGAAGAGGCCGGACGTTTGCACTTTCGGAAAAATGCATCTGCCGAGAACGAGAACGTTGAGATGCTCCATCTCTGGGAAAGCACAGATCCCCAGGGCTGTTGTGCCTGTGAATAGGCTGCAGTGGGTAGGTGAAGAGCAGCAGCAGCTTTCAGGGCTGGCACCTTCCTTGTGGGAGAAGAGGCCGGACGTTTGCACTTTCGGAAAATGCCTCTGCCGAGAACGAGAACGTTGAGATGCTCCATCTCTGGGAAAGCACAGATCCCCAGGGCTGTTGTGCCTGTGAATAGGCTGCAGTGGGTAGGTGAAGAGCAGCAGCAGCTTTCAGGGCTGGCACCTTCCTTGTGGGAGAAGAGGCCGGACGTTTGCACTTTCGGAAAATGCCTCTGCCGAGAACGAGAACGTTGAGATGCTCCATCTCTGGGAAAGCACAGATCCCCAGGGCTGTTGTGCCTGTGAATAGGCTGCAGTGGGTAGGTGAAGAGCAGCAGCTGCTTTCAGGGCTGGCACCTTCCTTGTGGGAGAAGAGGCCGGACGTTTGCACTTTTGGAAAAATGCATCTGCCGAGAACGAGAACGTTGAGATGCTCCATCTCTGGGAAAGCACAGATCCCCAGGGCTGTTGTGCCTGTGAATAGGCTGCAGTGGGTAGGTGAAGAGCAGCAGCAGCTTTCAGGGCTGGCACCTTCCTTGTGGGAGAAGCGGCCGGACGTTTGCACTTTCGGAAAAACGCATCTGCCGAGAACGAGAACGTTGAGATGCTCCATCTCTGGGAAAGCACAGATCCCCAGGGCTGTTGTGCCTGTGAATAGGCTGCAGTGGGTAGGTGAAGAGCAGCAGCAGCTTTCAGGGCTGGCACCTTCCTTGTGGAAGAAGAGGCCAGACGTTTGCACTTTCGGAAAAATGCATCTGCCGAGAACGAGAACGTTGAGATGCTCCATCTCTGGGAAAGCACAGATCCCCAGTGCTGTTGTGCCTGTGAATAGGCTGCAGTGGGTAGGTGAAGAGCAGCAGCAGCTTTCAGGGCTGGCACCTTACTTGTGGGAGAAGCGGCCGGACGTTTGCACTTTCGGAAAAATGCATCTGCCGAGAACGAGAACGTTGAGATGCTCCATCTCTGGGAAAGCACAGATCCCCAGTGCTGTTGTGCCTGTGAATAGGCTGCAGTGGGTAGGTGAAGAGCAGCAGCAGCTTTCAGGGCTGGCACCTTCCTTGTGGGAGAAGAGGCCGGACGTTTGCACTTTCGGAAAAATGCATCTGCCGAGAACGAGAACGTTGAGATGCTCCATCTCTGGGAAAGCACAGATCCCCAGTGCTGTTGTGCCTGTGAATAGGCTGCAGTGGGTAGGTGAAGAGCAGCAGCAGCTTTCAGGGCTGGCACCTTCCTTGTGGGAGAAGAGGCCGGACGTTTGCACTTTCGGAAAAATGCATCTGCCGAGAACGAGAACGTTGAGATGCTCCATCTCTGGGAAAGCACAGATCCCCAGGGCTGTTGTGCCTGTGAATAGGCTGCAGTGGGTAGGTGAAGAGCAGCAGCAGCTTTCAGGGCTGGCACCTTCCTTGTGGGAGAAGAGGCCGGACGTTTGCACTTTCGGAAAATGCATCTGCCGAGAAAGAGAACGTTGAGATGCTCCATCTCTGGGAAAGCACAGATCCCCAGGGCTGTTGTGCCTGTGAATAGGCTGCAGTGGGTAGGTGAAGAGCAGCAGCAGCTTTCAGGGCTGGCACCTTACTTGTGGGAGAAGAGGCCGGACGTTTGCACTTTCGGAAAATGCCTCTGCCGAGAACGAGAACGTTGAGATGCTCCATCTCTGGGAAAGCACAGATCCCCAGGGCTGTTGTGCCTGTGAATAGACTGCAGTGGGTAGGTGAAGAGCAGCAGCAGCTTTCAGGGCTGGCACCTTCCTTGTGGGAGAAGAGGCCGGACGTTTGCACTTTCGGAAAAATGCATCTGCCGAGAACGAGAACGTTGAGATGCTCCATCTCTGGGAAAGCACAGATCCCCAGGGCTGTTGTGCCTGTGACTAGGCTGCAGTGGGTAGGTGAAGAGCAGCAGCAGCTTTCAGGGCTGGCACCTTCCTTGTGGGAGAAGCGGCCGGACGTTTGCACTTTCGGAAAATGCCTCTGCCGAGAACGAGAACGTTGAGATGCTCCATCTCTGGGAAAGCACAGATCCCCAGTGCTGTTGTGCCTGTGAATAGGCTGCAGTGGGTAGGTGAAGAGCAGCAGCAGCTTTCAGGGCTGGCACCTTCCTTGTGGGAGAAGAGGCCGGACGTTTGCACTTTCGGAAAATGCCTCTGCCGAGAACGAGAACGTTGAGATGCTCCATCTCTGGGAAAGCACAGATCCCCAGGGCTGTTGTGCCTGTGAATAGGCTGCAGTGGGTAGGTGAAGAGCAGCAGCAGCTTTCAGGGCTGGCACCTTCCTTGTGGGAGAAGAGGCCGGACGTTTGGACTTTCGGAAAATGCCTCTGCCGAGAACGAGAACGTTGAGATGCTCCATCTCTGGGAAAGCACAGATCCCCAGGGCTGTTGTGCCTGTGAATAGGCTGCAGTGGGTAGGTGAAGAGCAGCAGCTGCTTTCAGGGCTGGCACCTTCCTTGTGGGAGAAGAGGCCGGACGTTTGCACTTTTGGAAAAATGCATCTGCCGAGAACGAGAACGTTGAGATGCTCCATCTCTGGGAAAGCACAGATCCCCAGGGCTGTTGTGCCTGTGAATAGGCTGCAGTGGGTAGGTGAAGAGCAGCAGCAGCTTTCAGGGCTGGCACCTTCCTTGTGGGAGAAGCGGCCGGACGTTTGCACTTTCGGAAAAACGCATCTGCCGAGAACGAGAACGTTGAGATGCTCCATCTCTGGGAAAGCACAGATCCCCAGTGCTGTTGTGCCTGTGAATAGGCTGCAGTGGGTAGGTGAAGAGCAGCAGCAGCTTTCAGGGCTGGCACCTTCCTTGTGGGAGAGGCGGCCGGACGTTTGCACTTTCGGAAAATGCATCTGCCGAGAACGAGAACGTTGAGATGCTCCATCTCTGGGAAAGCACAGATCCCCAGGGCTGTTGTGCCTGTGAATAGGCTGCAGTGGGTAGGTGAAGAGCAGCAGCAGCTTTCAGGGCTGGCACCTTCCTTGTGGGAGAAGAGGCCGGACGTTTGCACTTTCAGAAAATGCATCTGCCGAGAACGAGAACGTTGAGATGCTCCATCTCTGGGAAAGCACAGATCCCCAGGGCTGTTGTGCCTGTGAATAGGCTGCAGTGGGTAGGTGAAGAGCAGCAGCAGCTTTCAGGGCTGGCACCTTCCTTGTGGGAGAAGAGGCCGGACGTTTGCACTTTCGGAAAATGCCTCTGCCGAGAACGAGAACGTTGAGATGCTCCATCTCTGGGAAAGCACAGATCCCCAGGGCTGTTGTGCCTGTGAATAGGCTGCAGTGGGTAGGTGAAGAGCAGCAGCAGCTTTCAGGGCTGGCACCTTCCTTGTGGGAGAAGAGGCCGGACGTTTGCACTTTCGGAAAATGCATCTGCCGAGAACGAGAACGTTGAGATGCTCCATCTCTGGGAAAGCACAGATCCCCAGGGCTGTTGTGCCTGTGAATAGGCTGCAGTGGGTAGGTGAAGAGCAGCAGCAGCTTTCAGGGCTGGCACCTTCCTTGTGGGAGAAGAGGCCGGACGTTTGCACTTTCGGAAAATGCATCTGCCGAGAACGAGAACGTTGAGATGCTCCATCTCCGGGAAAGCACAGATCCCCAGTGCTGTTGTGCCTGTGAATAGGCTGCAGTGGGTAGGTGAAGAGCAGCAGCAGCTTTCAGGGCTGGCACCTTCCTTGTGGGAGAAGAGGCCGGACGTTTGCACTTTCGGAAAAATGCATCTGCCGAGAACGAGAACGTTGAGATGCTCCATCTCTGGGAAAGCACAGATCCCCAGGGCTGTTGTGCCTGTGAATAGGCTGCAGTGGGTAGGTGAAGAGCAGCAGCAGCTTTCAGGGCTGGCACCTTCCTTGTGGGAGAAGCGGCCGGACGTTTGCACTTTCGGAAAATGCCTCTGCCGAGAACGAGAACGTTGAGATGCTCCATCTCTGGGAAAGCACAGATCCCCAGGGCTGTTGTGCCTGTGAATAGGCTGCAGTGGGTAGGTGAAGAGCAGCAGCAGCTTTCAGGGCTGGCACCTTCCTTGTGGGAGAAGAGGCCGGACGTTTGCACTTTCAGAAAAATGCCTCTGCCGAGAACGAGAACGTTGAGATGCTCCATCTCTGGGAAAGCACAGATCCCCAGGGCTGTTGTGCCTGTGACTAGGCTGCAGTGGGTAGGTGAAGAGCAGCAGCAGCTTTCAGGGCTGGCACCTTCCTTGTGGGAGAAGAGGCCGGACGTTTGCACTTTCGGAAAAATGCATCTGCCGAGAACGAGAACGTTGAGATGCTCCATCTCTGGGAAAGCACAGATCCCCAGGGCTGTTGTGCCTGTGACTAGGCTGCAGTGGGTAGGTGAAGAGCAGCAGCAGCTTTCAGGGCTGGCACCTTCCTTGTGGGAGAAGAGGCCGGACGTTTGCACTTTCGGAAAATGCCTCTGCCGAGAACGAGAATGTTGAGATGCTCCATCTCTGGGAAAGCACAGATCCCCAGTGCTGTTGTGCCTGTGAATAGGCTGCAGTGGGTAGGTGAAGAGCAGCAGCAGCTTTCAGGGCTGGCACCTTCCTTGTGGGAGAAGAGGCCGGACGTTTGCACTTTCGGAAAATGCCTCTGCCGAGAACGAGAACGTTGAGATGCTCCATCTCTGGGAAAGCACAGATCATCAGGGCTGTTGTGCCTGTGAATAGGCTGCAGTGGGTAGGTGAAGAGCAGCAGCAGCTTTCAGGGCTGGCACCTTCCTTGTGGGAGAAGAGGCCGGACGTTTGCACTTTCGGAAAAATGCATCTGCCGAGAACGAGAACGTTGAGATGCTCCATCTCTGGGAAAGCACAGATCCCCAGGGCTGTTGTGCCTGTGAATAGGCTGCAGTGGGTAGGTGAAGAGCAGCAGCAGCTTTCAGGGCTGGCACCTTCCTTGTGGGAGAAGAGGCCGGACGTTTGCACTTTCGGAAAAATGCATCTGCCGAGAACGAGAACGTTGAGATGCTCCATCTCTGGGAAAGCACAGATCCCCAGGGCTGTTGTGCCTGTGAATAGGCTGCAGTGGGTAGGTGAAGAGCAGCAGCAGCTTTCAGGGCTGGCACCTTCCTTGTGGGAGAAGAGGCCGGACGTTTGCACTTTCGGAAAAATGCATCTGCCGAGAACGAGAACGTTGAGATGCTCCATCTCTGGGAAAGCACAGATCCCCAGGGCTGTTGTGCCTGTGAATAGGCTGCAGTGGGTAGGTGAAGAGCAGCAGCAGCTTTCAGGGCTGGCACCTTCCTTGTGGGAGAAGAGGCCGGACGTTTGCACTTTCGGAAAAATGCATCTGCCGAGAACGAGAACGTTGAGATGCTCCATCTCTGGGAAAGCACAGATCCCCAGGGCTGTTGTGCCTGTGACTAGGCTGCAGTGGGTAGGTGAAGAGCAGCAGCAGCTTTCAGGGCTGGCACCTTCCTTGTGGGAGAAGAGGCCGGACGTTTGCACTTTCGGAAAATGCATCTGCCGAGAACGAGAACGTTGAGATGCTCCATCTCTGGGAAAGCACAGATCCCCAGTGCTGTTGTGCCTGTGACTAGGCTGCAGTGGGTAGGTGAAGAGCAGCAGCAGCTTTCAGGGCTGGCACCTTCCTTGTGGGAGAAGAGGCCGGACGTTTGCACTTTCGGAAAAATGCATCTGCCGAGAACGAGAACGTTGAGATGCTCCATCTCTGGGAAAGCACAGATCCCCAGTGCTGTTGTGCCTGTGAATAGGCTGCAGTGGGTAGGTGAAGAGCAGCAGCAGCTTTCAGGGCTGGCACCTTCCTTGTGGGAGAAGAGGCCGGACATTTGCACTTTCGGAAAATGCCTCTGCCGAGAACGAGAACGTTGAGATGCTCCATCTCTGGGAAAGCACAGATCCCCAGGGCTGTTGTGCCTGTGAATAGGCTGCAGTGGGTAGGTGAAGAGCAGCAGCAGCTTTCAGGGCTGGCACCTTCCTTGTGGGAGAAGAGGCCGGACGTTTGCACTTTCGGAAAAATGCATCTGCCGAGAACGAGAACGTTGAGATGCTCCATCTCTGGGAAAGCACAGATCCCCAGGGCTGTTGTGCCTGTGAATAGGCTGCAGTGGGTAGGTGAAGAGCAGCAGCAGCTTTCAGGGCTGGCACCTTCCTTGTGGGAGAAGCGGCCGGACGTTTGCACTTTCGGAAAATGCATCTGCCGAGAACGAGAACGTTGAGATGCTCCATCTCTGGGAAAGCACAGATCCCCAGGGCTGTTGTGCCTGTGAATAGGCTGCAGTGGGTAGGTGAAGAGCAGCAGCAGCTTTCAGGGCTGGCACCTTCCTTGTGGGAGAAGAGGCCGGACGTTTGGACTTTCGGAAAATGCCTCTGCCGAGAACGAGAACGTTGAGATGCTCCATCTCTGGGAAAGCACAGATCCCCAGGGCTGTTGTGCCTGTGAATAGGCTGCAGTGGGTAGGTGAAGAGCAGCAGCTGCTTTCAGGGCTGGCACCTTCCTTGTGGGAGAAGAGGCCGGACGTTTGCACTTTTGGAAAAATGCATCTGCCGAGAACGAGAACGTTGAGATGCTCCATCTCTGGGAAAGCACAGATCCCCAGGGCTGTTGTGCCTGTGAATAGGCTGCAGTGGGTAGGTGAAGAGCAGCAGCAGCTTTCAGGGCTGGCACCTTCCTTGTGGGAGAAGCGGCCGGACGTTTGCACTTTCGGAAAAACGCATCTGCCGAGAACGAGAACGTTGAGATGCTCCATCTCTGGGAAAGCACAGATCCCCAGTGCTGTTGTGCCTGTGAATAGGCTGCAGTGGGTAGGTGAAGAGCAGCAGCAGCTTTCAGGGCTGGCACCTTCCTTGTGGGAGAGGCGGCCGGACGTTTGCACTTTCGGAAAATGCATCTGCCGAGAACGAGAACGTTGAGATGCTCCATCTCTGGGAAAGCACAGATCCCCAGGGCTGTTGTGCCTGTGAATAGGCTGCAGTGGGTAGGTGAAGAGCAGCAGCAGCTTTCAGGGCTGGCACCTTCCTTGTGGGAGAAGAGGCCGGACGTTTGCACTTTCGGAAAATGCCTCTGCCGAGAACGAGAACGTTGAGATGCTCCATCTCTGGGAAAGCACAGATCCCCAGGGCTGTTGTGCCTGTGAATAGGCTGCAGTGGGTAGGTGAAGAGCAGCAGCAGCTTTCAGGGCTGGCACCTTCCTTGTGGGAGAAGAGGCCGGACGTTTGCACTTTCGGAAAATGCCTCTGCCGAGAACGAGAACGTTGAGATGCTCCATCTCTGGGAAAGCACAGATCCCCAGGGCTGTTGTGCCTGTGAATAGGCTGCAGTGGGTAGGTGAAGAGCAGCAGCAGCTTTCAGGGCTGGCACCTTCCTTGTGGGAGAAGAGGCCGGACGTTTGCACTTTCGGAAAATGCATCTGCCGAGAACGAGAACGTTGAGATGCTCCATCTCCGGGAAAGCACAGATCCCCAGTGCTGTTGTGCCTGTGAATAGGCTGCAGTGGGTAGGTGAAGAGCAGCAGCAGCTTTCAGGGCTGGCACCTTCCTTGTGGGAGAAGAGGCCGGACGTTTGCACTTTCGGAAAAATGCATCTGCCGAGAACGAGAACGTTGAGATGCTCCATCTCTGGGAAAGCACAGATCCCCAGGGCTGTTGTGCCTGTGAATAGGCTGCAGTGGGTAGGTGAAGAGCAGCAGCAGCTTTCAGGGCTGGCACCTTCCTTGTGGGAGAAGCGGCCGGACGTTTGCACTTTCGGAAAATGCCTCTGCCGAGAACGAGAACGTTGAGATGCTCCATCTCTGGGAAAGCACAGATCCCCAGGGCTGTTGTGCCTGTGAATAGGCTGCAGTGGGTAGGTGAAGAGCAGCAGCAGCTTTCAGGGCTGGCACCTTCCTTGTGGGAGAAGAGGCCGGACGTTTGCACTTTCAGAAAAATGCCTCTGCCGAGAACGAGAACGTTGAGATGCTCCATCTCTGGGAAAGCACAGATCCCCAGGGCTGTTGTGCCTGTGACTAGGCTGCAGTGGGTAGGTGAAGAGCAGCAGCAGCTTTCAGGGCTGGCACCTTCCTTGTGGGAGAAGAGGCCGGACGTTTGCACTTTCGGAAAAATGCATCTGCCGAGAACGAGAACGTTGAGATGCTCCATCTCTGGGAAAGCACAGATCCCCAGGGCTGTTGTGCCTGTGACTAGGCTGCAGTGGGTAGGTGAAGAGCAGCAGCAGCTTTCAGGGCTGGCACCTTCCTTGTGGGAGAAGAGGCCGGACGTTTGCACTTTCGGAAAATGCCTCTGCCGAGAACGAGAATGTTGAGATGCTCCATCTCTGGGAAAGCACAGATCCCCAGTGCTGTTGTGCCTGTGAATAGGCTGCAGTGGGTAGGTGAAGAGCAGCAGCAGCTTTCAGGGCTGGCACCTTCCTTGTGGGAGAAGAGGCCGGACGTTTGCACTTTCGGAAAATGCCTCTGCCGAGAACGAGAACGTTGAGATGCTCCATCTCTGGGAAAGCACAGATCATCAGGGCTGTTGTGCCTGTGAATAGGCTGCAGTGGGTAGGTGAAGAGCAGCAGCAGCTTTCAGGGCTGGCACCTTCCTTGTGGGAGAAGAGGCCGGACGTTTGCACTTTCGGAAAAATGCATCTGCCGAGAACGAGAACGTTGAGATGCTCCATCTCTGGGAAAGCACAGATCCCCAGGGCTGTTGTGCCTGTGAATAGGCTGCAGTGGGTAGGTGAAGAGCAGCAGCAGCTTTCAGGGCTGGCACCTTCCTTGTGGGAGAAGAGGCCGGACGTTTGCACTTTCGGAAAAATGCATCTGCCGAGAACGAGAACGTTGAGATGCTCCATCTCTGGGAAAGCACAGATCCCCAGGGCTGTTGTGCCTGTGAATAGGCTGCAGTGGGTAGGTGAAGAGCAGCAGCAGCTTTCAGGGCTGGCACCTTCCTTGTGGGAGAAGAGGCCGGACGTTTGCACTTTCGGAAAAATGCATCTGCCGAGAACGAGAACGTTGAGATGCTCCATCTCTGGGAAAGCACAGATCCCCAGGGCTGTTGTGCCTGTGACTAGGCTGCAGTGGGTAGGTGAAGAGCAGCAGCAGCTTTCAGGGCTGGCACCTTCCTTGTGGGAGAAGAGGCCGGACGTTTGCACTTTCGGAAAAATGCATCTGCCGAGAACGAGAACGTTGAGATGCTCCATCTCTGGGAAAGCACAGATCCCCAGGGCTGTTGTGCCTGTGACTAGGCTGCAGTGGGTAGGTGAAGAGCAGCAGCAGCTTTCAGGGCTGGCACCTTCCTTGTGGGAGAAGAGGCCGGACGTTTGCACTTTCGGAAAAATGCATCTGCCGAGAACGAGAACGTTGAGATGCTCCATCTCTGGGAAAGCACAGATCCCCAGGGCTGTTGTGCCTGTGAATAGGCTGCAGTGGGTAGGTGAAGAGCAGCAGCAGCTTTCAGGGCTGGCACCTTCCTTGTGGGAGAAGAGGCCGGACGTTTGCACTTTCGGAAAATGCATCTGCCGAGAACGAGAACGTTGAGATGCTCCATCTCTGGGAAAGCACAGATCCCCAGTGCTGTTGTGCCTGTGACTAGGCTGCAGTGGGTAGGTGAAGAGCAGCAGCAGCTTTCAGGGCTGGCACCTTCCTTGTGGGAGAAGAGGCCGGACGTTTGCACTTTCGGAAAAATGCATCTGCCGAGAACGAGAACGTTGAGATGCTCCATCTCTGGGAAAGCACAGATCCCCAGGGCTGTTGTGCCTGTGAATAGGCTGCAGTGGGTAGGTGAAGAGCAGCAGCAGCTTTCAGGGCTGGCACCTTCCTTGTGGGAGAAGAGGCCGGACGTTTGCACTTTCGGAAAATGCCTCTGCCGAGAACGAGAACGTTGAGATGCTCCATCTCTGGGAAAGCACAGATCCCCAGGGCTGTTGTGCCTGTGAATAGGCTGCAGTGGGTAGGTGAAGAGCAGCAGCAGCTTTCAGGGCTGGCACCTTCCTTGTGGGAGAAGAGGCCGGACGTTTGCACTTTCGGAAAAATGCATCTGCCGAGAACGAGAACGTTGAGATGCTCCATCTCTGGGAAAGCACAGATCCCCAGGGCTGTTGTGCCTGTGAATAGGCTGCAGTGGGTAGGTGAAGAGCAGCAGCAGCTTTCAGGGCTGGCACCTTCCTTGTGGGAGAAGCGGCCGGACGTTTGCACTTTCGGAAAATGCATCTGCCGAGAACGAGAACGTTGAGATGCTCCATCTCTGGGAAAGCACAGATCCCCAGGGCTGTTGTGCCTGTGAATAGGCTGCAGTGGGTAGGTGAAGAGCAGCAGCAGCTTTCAGGGCTGGCACCTTCCTTGTGGGAGAAGAGGCCGGACGTTTGCACTTTCGGAAAAATGCATCTGCCGAGAACGAGAACGTTGAGATGCTCCATCTCTGGGAAAGCACAGATCCCCAGGGCTGTTGTGCCTGTGAATAGGCAGCAGTGGGTAGGTGAAGAGCAGCAGCAGCTTTCAGGGCTGGCACCTTCCTTGTGGGAGAAGCGGCCGGACGTTTGCACTTTCGGAAAATGCATCTGCCGAGAACGAACGTTGAGATGCTCCATCTCTGGGAAAGCACAGATCCCCAGGGCTGTTGTGCCTGTGAATAGGCTGCAGTGGGTAGGTGAAGAGCAGCAGCAGCTTTCAGGGCTGGCACCTTCCTTGTGGGAGAAGCGGCCGGACGTTTGCACTTTCGGAAAATGCCTCTGCCGAGAACGTTGAGATGCTCCATCTCTGGGAAAGCACAGATCCCCAGGGCTGTTGTGCCTGTGACTAGGCTGCAGTGGGTAGGTGAAGAGCAGCAGCAGCTTTCAGGGCTGGCACCTTCCTTGTGGGAGAAGAGGCCGGACGTTTGCACTTTCGGAAAATGCCTCTGCCGAGAACGAGAACGTTGAGATGCTCCCATCTCTGGGAAAGCACAGATCCCCAGGGCTGTTGTGCCTGTGAATAGGCTGCAGTGGGTAGGTGAAGAGCAGCAGCAGCTTTCAGGGCTGGCACCTTCCTTGTGGGAGAAGAGGCCGGACGTTTGCACTTTCGGAAAATGCCTCTGCCGAGAACGAGAACGTTGAGTTGCTCCATCTCTGGGAAAGCACAGATCCCCAGGGCTGTTGTGCCTGTGAATAGGCTGCAGTGGGTAGGTGAAGAGCAGCAGCTGCTTTCAGGGCTGGCACCTTCCTTGTGGGAGAAGCGGCCGGACGTTTGCACTTTCGGAAAAACGCATCTGCCGAGAACGAGAACGTTGAGATGCTCCATCTCTGGGAAAGCACAGATCCCCAGGGCTGTTGTGCCTGTGAATAGGCTGCAGTGGGTAGGTGAAGAGCAGCAGCAGCTTTCAGGGCTGGCACCTTCCTTGTGGGAGAAGAGGCCGGACGTTTGCACTTTCGGAAAAATGCATCTGCCGAGAACGAGAACGTTGAGATGCTCCATCTCTGGGAAAGCACAGATCCCCAGGGCTGTTGTGCCTGTGAATAGGCTGCAGTGGGTAGGTGAAGAGCAGCAGCAGCTTTCAGGGCTGGCACCTTCCTTGTGGGAGAAGCGGCCGGACGTTTGCACTTTCGGAAAATGCCTCTGCCGAGAACGAGAACGTTGAGATGCTCCATCTCTGGGAAAGCACAGATCCCCAGGGCTGTTGTGCCTGTGACTAGGCTGCAGTGGGTAGGTGAAGAGCAGCAGCAGCTTTCAGGGCTGGCACCTTCCTTGTGGGAGAAGAGGCCGGACGTTTGCACTTTCGGAAAATGCCTCTGCCGAGAACGAGAACGTTGAGATGCTCCATCTCTGGGAAAGCACAGATCCCCAGGGCTGTTGTGCCTGTGAATAGGCTGCAGTGGGTAGGTGAAGAGCAGCAGCAGCTTTCAGGGCTGGCACCTTCCTTGTGGGAGAAGAGGCCGGACGTTTGCACTTTCGGAAAATGCCTCTGCCGAGAACGAGAACGTTGAGATGCTCCATCTCTGGGAAAGCACAGATCCCCAGGGCTGTTGTGCCTGTGAATAGGCTGCAGTGGGTAGGTGAAGAGCAGCAGCAGCTTTCAGCGCTGGCACCTTCCTTGTGGGAGAAGCGGCCGGACGTTTGCACTTTCGGAAAAACGCATCTGCCGAGAACGAGAACGTTGAGATGCTCCATCTCTGGGAAAGCACAGATCCCCAGGGCTGTTGTGCCTGTGAATAGGCTGCAGTGGGTAGGTGAAGAGCAGCAGCAGCTTTCAGGGCTGGCACCTTCCTTGTGGGAGAAGAGGCCGGACGTTTGCACTTTCGGAAAAATGCATCTGCCGAGAACGAGAACGTTGAGATGCTCCATCTCTGGGAAAAGCACAGATCCCCAGGGCTGTTGTGCCTGTGAATAGGCTGCAGTGGGTAGGTGAAGAGCAGCAGCAGCTTTCAGGGCTGGCACCTTCCTTGTGGGAGAAGCGGCCGGACGTTTGCACTTTCGGAAAAATGCATCTGCCGAGAACGAGAACGTTGAGATGCTCCATCTCTGGGAAAGCACAGATCCCCAGTGCTGTTGTGCCTGTGAATAGGCTGCAGTGGGTAGGTGAAGAGCAGCAGCAGCTTTCAGGGCTGGCACCTTCCTTGTGGGAGAAGAGGCCGGACGTTTGCACTTTCGGAAAAATGCATCTGCCGAGAACGAGAACGTTGAGATGCTCCATCTCTGGGAAAGCACAGATCCCCAGGGCTGTTGTGCCTGTGAATAGGCTGCAGTGGGTAGGTGAAGAGCAGCAGCAGCTTTCAGGGCTGGCACCTTCCTTGTGGGAGAAGAGGCCGGACGTTTGCACTTTCGGAAAAATGCATCTGCCGAGAACGAGAACGTTGAGATGCTCCATCTCTGGGAAAGCACAGATCCCCAGGGCTGTTGTGCCTGTGAATAGGCTGCAGTGGGTAGGTGAAGAGCAGCAGCAGCTTTCAGGGCTGGCACCTTCCTTGTGGGAGAAGAGGCCGGACGTTTGCACTTTCGGAAAATGCATCTGCCGAGAACGAGAACGTTGAGATGCTCCATCTCTGGGAAAGCACAGATCCCCAGTGCTGTTGTGCCTGTGACTAGGCTGCAGTGGGTAGGTGAAGAGCAGCAGCAGCTTTCAGGGCTGGCACCTTCCTTGTGGGAGAAGAGGCCGGACGTTTGCACTTTCGGAAAATGCCTCTGCCGAGAACGAGAACGTTGAGATGCTCCATCTCTGGGAAAGCACAGATCCCCAGGGCTGTTGTGCCTGTGAATAGGCTGCAGTGGGTAGGTGAAGAGCAGCAGCAGCTTTCAGGGCTGGCACCTTCCTTGTGGGAGAAGAGGCCGGACGTTTGCACTTTCGGAAAAATGCATCTGCCGAGAACGAGAACGTTGAGATGCTCCATCTCTGGGAAAGCACAGATCCCCAGGGCTGTTGTGCCTGTGAATAGGCTGCAGTGGGTAGGTGAAGAGCAGCAGCAGCTTTCAGGGCTGGCACCTTCCTTGTGGGAGAAGAGGCCGGACGTTTGCACTTTCGGAAAATGCATCTGCCGAGAACGAGAACGTTGAGATGCTCCATCTCTGGGAAAGCACAGATCCCCAGGGCTGTTGTGCCTGTGAATAGGCTGCAGTGGGTAGGTGAAGAGCAGCAGCAGCTTTCAGGGCTGGCACCTTCCTTGTGGGAGAAGAGGCCGGACGTTTGCACTTTCGGAAAAATGCATCTGCCGAGAACGAGAACGTTGAGATGCTCCATCTCTGGGAAAGCACAGATCCCCAGGGCTGTTGTGCCTGTGAATAGGCTGCAGTGGGTAGGTGAAGAGCAGCAGCAGCTTTCAGGGCTGGCCACCTTCCTTGTGGGAGAAGCGGCCGGACGTTTGCACTTTCGGAAAATGCATCTGCCGAGAACGAGAACGTTGAGATGCTCCATCTCTGGGAAAGCACAGATCCCCAGGGCTGTTGTGCCTGTGAATAGGCTGCAGTGGGTAGGTGAAGAGCAGCAGCAGCTTTCAGGGCTGGCACCTTCCTTGTGGGAGAAGAGGCCGGACGTTTGCACTTTCGGAAAAATGCATCTGCCGAGAACGAGAACGTTGAGATGCTCCATCTCTGGGAAAGCACAGATCCCCAGGGCTGTTGTGCCTGTGAATAGGCAGCAGTGGGTAGGTGAAGAGCAGCAGCAGCTTTCAGGGCTGGCACCTTCCTTGTGGGAGAAGAGGCCGGACGTTTGCACTTTCGGAAAATGCCTCTGCCGAGAACGAGAACGTTGAGATGCTCCATCTCTGGGAAAGCACAGATCCCCAGGGCTGTTGTGCCTGTGAATAGGCTGCAGTGGGTAGGTGAAGAGCAGCAGCAGCTTTCAGGGCTGGCACCTTCCTTGTGGAGAAGAGGCCGGACGTTTGCACTTTCGGAAAATGCCTCTGCCGAGAACGAGAACGTTGAGATGCTCCATCTCTGGGAAAGCACAGATCCCCAGGGCTGTTGTGCCTGTGAATAGGCTGCAGTGGGTAGGTGAAGAGCAGCAGCTGTTTTCAGGGCTGGCACCTTCCTTGTGGGAGAAGAGGCCGGACGTTTGCACTTTTGGAAAAATGCATCTGCCGAGAACGAGAACGTTGAGATGCTCCATCTCTGGGAAAGCACAGATCCCCAGGGCTGTTGTGCCTGTGAATAGGCTGCAGTGGGTAGGTGAAGAGCAGCAGCAGCTTTCAGGGCTGGCACCTTCCTTGTGGGAGAAGCGGCCGGACGTTTGCACTTTCGGAAAAACGCATCTGCCGAGAACGAGAACGTTGAGATGCTCCATCTCTGGGGAAAGCACAGATCCCCAGGGCTGTTGTGCCTGTGAATAGGCTGCAGTGGGTAGGTGAAGAGCAGCAGCAGCTTTCAGGGCTGGCACCTTCCTTGTGGGAGAAGAGGCCAGACGTTTGCACTTTGGAAAAATGCATCTGCCGAGAACGAGAACGTTGAGATGCTCCATCTCTGGGAAAGCACAGATCCCCAGTGCTGTTGTGCCTGTGAATAGGCTGCAGTGGGTAGGTGAAGAGCAGCAGCAGCTTTCAGGGCTGGCACCTTCCTTGTGGGAGAAGCGGCCGGACGTTTGCACTTTCGGAAAAATGCATCTGCCGAGAACGAGAACGTTGAGATGCTCCATCTCTGGGAAAGCACAGATCCCCAGTGCTGTTGTGCCTGTGAATAGGCTGCAGTGGGTAGGTGAAGAGCAGCAGCAGCTTTCAGGGCTGGCACCTTCCTTGTGGGAGAAGAGGCCGGACGTTTGCACTTTCGGAAAAATGCATCTGCCGAGAACGAGAACGTTGAGATGCTCCATCTCTGGGAAAGCACAGATCCCCAGGGCTGTTGTGCCTGTGAATAGGCTGCAGTGGGTAGGTGAAGAGCAGCAGCAGCTTTCAGGGCTGGCACCTTCCTTGTGGGAGAAGAGGCCGGACGTTTGCACTTTCGGAAAAATGCATCTGCCGAGAACGAGAACGTTGAGATGCTCCATCTCTGGGAAAGCACAGATCCCCAGGGCTGTTGTGCCTGTGAATAGGCTGCAGTGGGTAGGTGAAGAGCAGCAGCAGCTTTCAGGGCTGGCACCTTCCTTGTGGGAGAAGAGGCCGGACGTTTGCACTTTCGGAAAAAATGCATCTGCCGAGAACGAGAACGTTGAGATGCTCCATCTCTGGGAAAGCACAGATCCCCAGGGCTGTTGTGCCTGTGAATAGGCTGCAGTGGGTAGGTGAAGAGCAGCAGCAGCTTTCAGGGCTGGCACCTTCCTTGTGGGAGAAGAGGCCGGACGTTTGCACTTTCGGAAAATGCATCTGCCGAGAACGAGAACGTTGAGATGCTCCATCTCTGGGAAAGCACAGATCCCCAGGGCTGTTGTGCCTGTGAATAGGCTGCAGTGGGTAGGTGAAGAGCAGCAGCAGCTTTCAGGGCTGGCACCTTCCTTGTGGGAGAAGAGGCCGGACGTTTGCACTTTCGGAAAATGCATCTGCCGAGAACGAGAACGTTGAGATGCTCCATCTCTGGGAAAGCACAGATCCCCAGGGCTGTTGTGCCTGTGAATAGGCTGCAGTGGGTAGGTGAAGAGCAGCAGCAGCTTTCAGGGCTGGCACCTTCCTTGTGGGAGAAGAGGCCGGACGTTTGCACTTTCGGAAAAATGCATCTGCCGAGAACGAGAACGTTGAGATGCTCCATCTCTGGGAAAGCACAGATCCCCAGGGCTGTTGTGCCTGTGAATAGGCTGCAGTGGGTAGGTGAAGAGCAGCAGCAGCTTTCAGGGCTGGCACCTTCCTTGTGGGAGAAGAGGCCGGACGTTTGCACTTTCGGAAAATGCACTCTGCCGAGAACGAGAACGTTGAGATGCTCCCATCTCTGGGAAAGCACAGATCCCCAGGGCTGTTGTGCCTGTGAATAGGCTGCAGTGGGTAGGTGAAGAGCAGCAGCAGCTTTCAGGGCTGGCACCTTCCTTGTGGGAGAAGAGGCCGGACGTTTGCACTTTCGGAAAAATGCATCTGCCGAGAACGAGAACGTTGAGATGCTCCATCTCTGGGAAAGCACAGATCCCCAGGGCTGTTGTGCCTGTGAATAGGCTGCAGTGGGTAGGTGAAGAGCAGCAGCAGCTTTCAGGGCTGGCACCTTCCTTGTGGGAGAAGAGGGCCGGACGTTTGCACTTTCGGAAAAATGCATCTGCCGAGAACGAGAACGTTGAGATGCTCCATCTCTGGGAAAGCACAGATCCCCAGGGCTGTTGTGCCTGTGAATAGGCTGCAGTGGTAGGTGAAGAGCAGCAGCAGCTTTCAGGGCTGGCACCTTCCTTGTGGGAGAAGAGGCCGGACGTTTGCACTTTCGGAAAATGCATCTGCCGAGAACGAGAACGTTGAGATGCTCCATCTCTGGGAAAGCACAGATCCCCAGGGCTGTTGTGCCTGTGAAGAGGCTGCAGTGGGTAGGTGAAGAGCAGCAGCAGCTTTCAGGGCTGGCACCTTCCTTGTGGGAGAAGAGGCCGGACGTTTGCACTTTCGGAAAAATGCATCTGCCGAGAACGAGAACGTTGAGATGCTCCATCTCTGGGAAAGCACAGATCCCCAGTGCTGTTGTGCCTGTGAATAGGCTGCAGTGGGTAGGTGAAGAGCAGCAGCATGCTTTCAGGGCTGGCACCTTCCTTGTGGGAGAAGAGGCCGGACGTTTGCACTTTCGGAAAATGCATCTGCCGAGAACGAGAACGTTGAGATGCTCCATCTCTGGGAAAGCACAGATCCCCAGGGCTGTTGTGCCTGTGAATAGGCTGCAGTGGGTAGGTGAAGAGCAGCAGCAGCTTTCAGGGCTGGCACCTTCCTTGTGGGAGAAGAGGCCGGACGTTTGCACTTTCGGAAAATGCATCTGCCGAGAACGAGAACGTTGAGATGCTCCATCTCTGGGAAAGCACAGATCCCCAGGGCTGTTGTGCCTGTGAATAGGCTGCAGTGGGTAGGTGAAGAGCAGCAGCAGCTTTCAGGGCTGGCACCTTCCTTGTGGGAGAAGAGGCCGGACGTTTGCACTTTCGGAAAATGCATCTGCCGAGAACGAGAACGTTGAGATGCTCCATCTCTGGGAAAGCACAGATCCCCAGGGCTGTTGTGCCTGTGAATAGGCTGCAGTGGGTAGGTGAAGAGCAGCAGCAGCTTTCAGGGGCTGGCACCTTCCTTGTGGGAGAAGAGGCCGGACGTTTGCACTTTCGGAAAAATGCATCTGCCGAGAACGAGAACGTTGAGATGCTCCATCTCTGGGAAAGCACAGATCCCCAGGGCTGTTGTGCCTGTGAATAGGCTGCAGTGGGTAGGTGAAGAGCAGCAGCAGCTTTCAGGGCTGGCACCTTCCTTGTGGGAGAAGAGGCCGGACGTTTGCACTTTCGGAAAAATGCATCTGCCGAGAACGAGAACGTTGAGATGCTCCATCTCTGGGAAAGCACAGATCCCCAGGGCTGTTGTGCCTGTGAATAGGCTGCAGTGGGTAGGTGAAGAGGCAGCAGCAGCTTTCAGGGCTGGCACCTTCCTTGTGGGAGAAGAGGCCGGACGTTTGCACTTTCGGAAAAATGCATCTGCCGAGAACGAGAACGTTGAGATGCTCCATCTCTGGGAAAGCACAGATCCCCAGGGCTGTTGTGCCTGTGAATAGGCCTGCAGTGGGTAGGTGAAGAGCAGCAGCAGCTTTCAGGGCTGGCACCTTCCTTGTGGGAGAAGAGGCCGGACGTTTGCACTTTCGGAAAAATGCCTCTGCCGAGAACGAGAACGTTGAGATGCTCCATCTCTGGGAAAGCACAGATCCCCAGGGCTGTTGTGCCTGTGAATAGGCTGCAGTGGGTAGGTGAAGAGCAGCAGCAGCTTTCAGGGCTGGCACCTTCCTTGTGGGAGAAGAGGCCGACGTTTGCACTTTCGGAAAAATGCATCTGCCGAGAACGAGAACGTTGAGATGCTCCATCTCTGGGAAAGCACAGATCCCCAGGGCTGTTGTGCCTGTGAATAGGCTGCAGTGGGTAGGTGAAGAGCAGCAGCAGCTTTCAGGGCTGGCACCATTCCTTGTGGGAGAAGAGGCCGGACGTTTGCTCACTTTCGGAAAATGCCTCTGCCGAGAACGAGAACGTTGAGATGCTCCATCTCTGGGAAAGCACAGGATCCCCAGGGCTGTTGTTGCCTGTGAATAGGCTGCAGTGGGTAGGGTGAAGAGCAGCAGCAGCTTTTCATGGCTGGCACCTTCCTTGTGGAGAAGAGGCCGACGTTTGCACTTTTCGGGAAAATGCCTCTGCCGAGAACGAGAACGTTGAGATGCTCCATCTCTGGGAAAGCACAGATCCCCAGGGCTGTTGTGCCTGTTGTAGATAGGGCTTG
>JAQMCM010000182.1:0-35670 GCA_028022735.1 Gypaetus barbatus
AAGAGGCCGGACGTTTGCACTTTCGGAAAAATGCATCTGCCGAGAACGAGAACGTTGAGATGCTCCATCTCTGGGAAAGCACAGATCCCCAGTGCTGTTGTGCCTGTGACTAGGCTGCAGTGGGTAGGTGAAGAGCAGCAGCAGCTTTCAGGGCTGGCACCTTCCTTGTGGGAGAAGCGGCCGGACGTTTGCACTTTCGGAAAATGCATCTGCCGAGAACGAGAACGTTGAGATGCTCCATCTCTGGGAAAGCACAGATCCCCAGGGCTGTTGTGCCTGTGAATAGGCTGCAGTGGGTAGGTGAAGAGCAGCAGCAGCTTTCAGGGCTGGCACCTTCCTTGTGGGAGAAGAGGCCGGACGTTTGCACTTTCGGAAAATGCATCTGCCGAGAACGAGAACGTTGAGATGCTCCATCTCTGGGAAAGCACAGATCCCCAGGGCTGTTGTGCCTGTGAATAGGCTGCAGTGGGTAGGTGAAGAGCAGCAGCAGCTTTCAGGGCTGGCACCTTCCTTGTGGGAGAAAAGGCCGGACGTTTGCACTTTCGGAAAATGCCTCTGCCGAGAACGAGAACGTTGAGATGCTCCATCTCTGGGAAAGCACAGATCCCCAGTGCTGTTGTGCCTGTGAATAGGCTGCAGTGGGTAGGTGAAGAGCAGCAGCAGCTTTCAGGGCTGGCACCTTCCTTGTGGGAGAAGAGGCCGGACGTTTGCACTTTCGGAAAATGCATCTGCCGAGAACGAGAACGTTGAGATGCTCCATCTCTGGGAAAGCACAGATCCCCAGGGCTGTTGTGCCTGTGACTAGGCTGCAGTGGGTAGGTGAAGAGCAGCAGCAGCTTTCAGGGCTGGCACCTTCCTTGTGGGAGAAGAGGCCGGACGTTTGCACTTTCGGAAAATGCATCTGCCGAGAACGAGAACGTTGAGATGCTCCATCTCTGGGAAAGCACAGATCCCCAGGGCTGTTGTGCCTGTGAATAGGCTGCAGTGGGTAGGTGAAGAGCAGCAGCAGCTTTCAGGGCTGGCACCTTCCTTGTGGGAGAAGAGGCCGGACGTTTGCACTTTCGGAAAATGCATCTGCCGAGAACGAGAACGTTGAGATGCTCCATCTCTGGGAAAGCACAGATCCCCAGGGCTGTTGTGCCTGTGACTAGGCTGCAGTGGGTAGGTGAAGAGCAGCAGCAGCTTTCAGGGCTGGCACCTTCCTTGTGGGAGAAGAGGCCGGACGTTTGCACTTTCGGAAAAATGCATCTGCCGAGAACGAGAACGTTGAGATGCTCCATCTCTGGGAAAGCACAGATCCCCAGGGCTGTTGTGCCTGTGAATAGGCAGCAGTGGGTAGGTGAAGAGCAGCAGCAGCTTTCAGGGCTGGCACCTTCCTTGTGGGAGAAGAGGCCGGACGTTTGCACTTTCGGAAAATGCATCTGCCGAGAACGAGAACGTTGAGATGCTCCATCTCTGGGAAAGCACAGATCCCCAGGGCTGTTGTGCCTGTGAATAGGCTGCAGTGGGTAGGTGAAGAGCAGCAGCAGCTTTCAGGGCTGGCACCTTCCTTGTGGGAGAAGCGGCCGGATGTTTGCACTTTCGGAAAATGCCTCTGCCGAGAACGAGAACGTTGAGATGCTCCATCTCTGGGAAAGCACAGATCCCCAGGGCTGTTGTGCCTGTGAATAGGCTGCAGTGGGTAGGTGAAGAGCAGCAGCAGCTTTCAGGGCTGGCACCTTCCTTGTGGGAGAAGCGGCCGGACGTTTGCACTTTCGGAAAATGCCTCTGCCGAGAACGAGAACGTTGAGATGCTCCATCTCTGGGAAAGCACAGATCCCCAGGGCTGTTGTGCCTGTGAATAGGCTGCAGTGGGTAGGTGAAGAGCAGCAGCAGCTTTCAGGGCTGGCACCTTCCTTGTGGGAGAAGAGGCCGGACGTTTGCACTTTCGGAAAATGCCTCTGCCGAGAACGAGAACGTTGAGATGCTCCATCTCTGGGAAAGCACAGATCCCCAGGGCTGTTGTGCCTGTGAATAGGCTGCAGTGGGTAGGTGAAGAGCAGCAGCAGCTTTCAGGGCTGGCACCTTCCTTGTGGGAGAAGAGGCCGGACGTTTGCACTTTCGGAAAATGCCTCTGCCGAGAACGAGAACGTTGAGATGCTCCATCTCTGGGAAAGCACAGATCCCCAGGGCTGTTGTGCCTGTGAATAGGCTGCAGTGGGTAGGTGAAGAGCAGCAGCTGCTTTCAGGGCTGGCACCTTCCTTGTGGGAGAAAAGGCCGGACGTTTGCACTTTCGGAAAATGCCTCTGCCGAGAACGAGAACGTTGAGATGCTCCATCTCTGGGAAAGCACAGATCCCCAGGGCTGTTGTGCCTGTGAATAGGCTGCAGTGGGTAGGTGAAGAGCAGCAGCAGCTTTCAGGGCTGGCACCTTCCTTGTGGGAGAAGAGGCCGGACGTTTGCACTTTCGGAAAAATGCATCTGCCGAGAACGAGAACGTTGAGATGCTCCATCTCTGGGAAAGCACAGATCCCCAGGGCTGTTGTGCCTGTGAATAGGCTGCAGTGGGTAGGTGAAGAGCAGCAGCAGCTTTCAGGGCTGGCACCTTCCTTGTGGGAGAAGAGGCCGGACGTTTGCACTTTCGGAAAATGCATCTGCCGAGAACGAGAACGTTGAGATGCTCCATCTCTGGGAAAGCACAGATCCCCAGGGCTGTTGTGCCTGTGAATAGGCTGCAGTGGGTAGGTGAAGAGCAGCAGCAGCTTTCAGGGCTGGCACCTTCCTTGTGGGAGAAGAGGCCGGACGTTTGCACTTTCGGAAAATGCATCTGCCGAGAACGAGAACGTTGAGATGCTCCATCTCTGGGAAAGCACAGATCCCCAGGGCTGTTGTGCCTGTGAATAGGCTGCAGTGGGTAGGTGAAGAGCAGCAGCAGCTTTCAGGGCTGGCACCTTCCTTGTGGGAGAAGCGGCCGGACGTTTGCACTTTCGGAAAATGCATCTGCCGAGAACGAGAACGTTGAGATGCTCCATCTCTGGGAAAGCACAGATCCCCAGGGCTGTTGTGCCTGTGAATAGGCTGCAGTGGGTAGGTGAAGAGCAGCAGCAGCTTTCAGGGCTGGCACCTTCCTTGTGGGAGAAGAGGCCGGACGTTTGCACTTTCGGAAAAATGCATCTGCCGAGAACGAGAACGTTGAGATGCTCCATCTCTGGGAAAGCACAGATCCCCAGGGCTGTTGTGCCTGTGAATAGGCAGCAGTGGGTAGGTGAAGAGCAGCAGCAGCTTTCAGGGCTGGCACCTTCCTTGTGGGAGAAGAGGCCGGAAGTTTGCACTTTCGGAAAATGCATCTGCCGAGAACGAGAACGTTGAGATGCTCCATCTCTGGGAAAGCACAGATCCCCAGGGCTGTTGTGCCTGTGAATAGGCTGCAGTGGGTAGGTGAAGAGCAGCAGCAGCTTTCAGGGCTGGCACCTTCCTTGTGGGAGAAGCGGCCGGACGTTTGCACTTTCGGAAAAACGCATCTGCCGAGAACGAGAACGTTGAGATGCTCCATCTCTGGGAAAGCACAGATCCCCAGGGCTGTTGTGCCTGTGAATAGGCTGCAGTGGGTAGGTGAAGAGCAGCAGCAGCTTTCAGGGCTGGCACCTTCCTTGTGGGAGAAGAGGCCGGACGTTTGCACTTTCGGAAAATGCCTCTGCCGAGAACGAGAACGTTGAGATGCTCCATCTCTGGGAAAGCACAGATCCCCAGGGCTGTTGTGCCTGTGAATAGGCTGCAGTGGGTAGGTGAAGAGCAGCAGCAGCTTTCAGGGCTGGCACCTTCCTTGTGGGAGAAGAGGCCGGACGTTTGCACTTTCGGAAAATGCCTCTGCCGAGAACGAGAACGTTGAGATGCTCCATCTCTGGGAAAGCACAGATCCCCAGGGCTGTTGTGCCTGTGAATAGGCTGCAGTGGGTAGGTGAAGAGCAGCAGCTGCTTTCAGGGCTGGCACCTTCCTTGTGGGAGAAGAGGCTGGACGTTTGCACTTTTGGAAAAATGCATCTGCCGAGAACGAGAACGTTGAGATGCTCCATCTCTGGGAAAGCACAGATCCCCAGGGCTGTTGTGCCTGTGAATAGGCTGCAGTGGGTAGGTGAAGAGCAGCAGCAGCTTTCAGGGCTGGCACCTTCCTTGTGGGAGAAGCGGCCGGACGTTTGCACTTTCGGAAAAACGCATCTGCCGAGAACGAGAACGTTGAGATGCTCCATCTCTGGGAAAGCACAGATCCCCAGGGCTGTTGTGCCTGTGACTAGGCTGCAGTGGGTAGGTGAAGAGCAGCAGCAGCTTTCAGGGCTGGCACCTTCCTTGTGGGAGAAGAGGCCGGACGTTTGCACTTTCGGAAAAATGCATCTGCCGAGAACGAGAACGTTGAGATGCTCCATCTCTGGGAAAGCACAGATCCCCAGTGCTGTTGTGCCTGTGAATAGGCTGCAGTGGGTAGGTGAAGAGCAGCAGCAGCTTTCAGGGCTGGCACCTTCCTTGTGGGAGAAGCGGCCGGACGTTTGCACTTTCGGAAAAACGCATCTGCCGAGAACGAGAACGTTGAGATGCTCCATCTCTGGGAAAGCACAGATCCCCAGGGCTCTTGTGCCTGTGAATAGGCTGCAGTGGGTAGGTGAAGAGCAGCAGCAGCTTTCAGGGCTGGCACCTTCCTTGTGGGAGAAGAGGCCGGACGTTTGCACTTTCGGAAAAATGCATCTGCCGAGAACGAGAACGTTGAGATGCTCCATCTCTGGGAAAGCACAGATCCCCAGTGCTGTTGTGCCTGTGAATAGGCTGCAGTGGGTAGGTGAAGAGCAGCAGCAGCTTTCAGGGCTGGCACCTTCCTTGTGGGAGAAGCGGCCGGACGTTTGCACTTTCGGAAAAATGCATCTGCCGAGAACGAGAACGTTGAGATGCTCCATCTCTGGGAAAGCACAGATCCCCAGTGCTGTTGTGCCTGTGAATAGGCTGCAGTGGGTAGGTGAAGAGCAGCAGCAGCTTTCAGGGCTGGCACCTTCCTTGTGGGAGAAGAGGCCGGACGTTTGCACTTTCGGAAAAATGCATCTGCCGAGAACGAGAACGTTGAGATGCTCCATCTCTGGGAAAGCACAGATCCCCAGGGCTGTTGTGCCTGTGAATAGGCTGCAGTGGGTAGGTGAAGAGCAGCAGCAGCTTTCAGGGCTGGCACCTTCCTTGTGGGAGAAGAGGCCGGACGTTTGCACTTTCGGAAAAATGCATCTGCCGAGAACGAGAACGTTGAGATGCTCCATCTCTGGGAAAGCACAGATCCCCAGGGCTGTTGTGCCTGTGAATAGGCTGCAGTGGGTAGGTGAAGAGCAGCAGCAGCTTTCAGGGCTGGCACCTTCCTTGTGGGAGAAGAGGCCGGACGTTTGCACTTTCGGAAAAATGCATCTGCCGAGAACGAGAACGTTGAGATGCTCCATCTCTGGGAAAGCACAGATCCCCAGGGCTGTTGTGCCTGTGAATAGGCTGCAGTGGGTAGGTGAAGAGCAGCAGCAGCTTTCAGGGCTGGCACCTTCCTTGTGGGAGAAGAGGCCGGACGTTTGCACTTTCGGAAAAATGCATCTGCCGAGAACGAGAACGTTGAGATGCTCCATCTCTGGGAAAGCACAGATCCCCAGGGCTGTTGTGCCTGTGAATAGGCTGCAGTGGGTAGGTGAAGAGCAGCAGCAGCTTTCAGGGCTGGCACCTTCCTTGTGGGAGAAGAGGCCGGACGTTTGCACTTTCGGAAAAATGCATCTGCCGAGAACGAGAACGTTGAGATGCTCCATCTCTGGGAAAGCACAGATCCCCAGGGCTGTTGTGCCTGTGACTAGGCTGCAGTGGGTAGGTGAAGAGCAGCAGCAGCTTTCAGGGCTGGCACCTTCCTTGTGGGAGAAGAGGCCGGACGTTTGCACTTTCGGAAAAATGCATCTGCCGAGAACGAGAACGTTGAGATGCTCCATCTCTGGGAAAGCACAGATCCCCAGTGCTGTTGTGCCTGTGAATAGGCTGCAGTGGGTAGGTGAAGAGCAGCAGCAGCTTTCAGGGCTGGCACCTTCCTTGTGGGAGAAGAGGCCGGACGTTTGCACTTTCGGAAAATGCATCTGCCGAGAACGAGAACGTTGAGATGCTCCATCTCTGGGAAAGCACAGATCCCCAGGGCTGTTGTGCCTGTGACTAGGCTGCAGTGGGTAGGTGAAGAGCAGCAGCAGCTTTCAGGGCTGGCACCTTCCTTGTGGGAGAAGAGGCCGGACGTTTGCACATTCAGAAAAAAGCATCTGCCGAGAACGAGAACGTTGAGATGCTCCATCTCTGGGAAAGCACAGATCCCCAGTGCTGTTGTGCCTGTGACTAGGCTGCAGTGGGTAGGTGAAGAGCAGCAGCAGCTTTCAGGGCTGGCACCTTCCTTGTGGGAGAAGAGGCCGGACGTTTGCACTTTCGGAAAAATGCATCTGCCGAGAACGAGAACGTTGAGATGCTCCATCTCTGGGAAAGCACAGATCCCCAGGGCTGTTGTGCCTGTGAATAGGCTGCAGTGGGTAGGTGAAGAGCAGCAGCAGCTTTCAGGGCTGGCACCTTCCTTGTGGGAGAAGAGGCCGGACGTTTGCACTTTCGGAAAAATGCATCTGCCGAGAACGAGAACGTTGAGATGCTCCATCTCTGGGAAAGCACAGATCCCCAGGGCTGTTGTGCCTGTGAATAGGCTGCAGTGGGTAGGTGAAGAGCAGCAGCAGCTTTCAGGGCTGGCACCTTCCTTGTGGGAGAAGAGGCCGGACGTTTGCACTTTCGGAAAATGCCTCTGCCGAGAACGAGAACGTTGAGATGCTCCATCTCTGGGAAAGCACAGATCCCCAGGGCTGTTGTGCCTGTGAATAGGCTGCAGTGGGTAGGTGAAGAGCAGCAGCAGCTTTCAGGGCTGGCACCTTCCTTGTGGGAGAAGAGGCCGGACGTTTGCACTTTCGGAAAAATGCCTCTGCCGAGAACGAGAACGTTGAGATGCTCCATCTCTGGGAAAGCACAGATCCCCAGGGCTGTTGTGCCTGTGAATAGGCTGCAGTGGGTAGGTGAAGAGCAGCAGCAGCTTTCAGGGCTGGCACCTTCCTTGTGGGAGAAGCGGCCGGACGTTTGCACTTTCGGAAAATGCCTTTGCCGAGAACGAGAACGTTGAGATGCTCCATCTCTGGGAAAGCACAGATCCCCAGGGCTGTTGTGCCTGTGAATAGGCTGCAGTGGGTAGGTGAAGAGCAGCAGCAGCTTTCAGGGCTGGCACCTTCCTTGTGGGAGAAGAGGCCGGACGTTTGCACTTTCGGAAAATGCATCTGCCGAGAACGAGAACGTTGAGATGCTCCATCTCTGGGAAAGCACAGCTCCCCAGTGCTGTTGTGCCTGTGACTAGGCTGCAGTGGGTAGGTGAAGAGCAGCAGCAGCTTTCAGGGCTGGCACCTTCCTTGTGGGAGAAGAGGCCGGACGTTTGCACTTTCGGAAAAATGCATCTGCCGAGAACGAGAACGTTGAGATGCTCCATCTCTGGGAAAGCACAGATCCCCAGGGCTGTTGTGCCTGTGACTAGGCTGCAGTGGGTAGGTGAAGAGCAGCAGCTTTCAGGGCTGGCACCTTCCTTGTGGGAGAAGAGGCCGGACGTTTGCACTTTCGGAAAATGCCTCTGCCGAGAACGAGAACGTTGAGATGCTCCATCTCTGGGAAAGCACAGATCCCCAGTGCTGTTGTGCCTGTGACTAGGCTGCAGTGGGTAGGTGAAGAGCAGCAGCAGCTTTCAGGGCTGGCACCTTCCTTGTGGGAGAAGAGGCCGGACATTTGCACTTTCGGAAAATGCCTCTGCCGAGAACGAGAACGTTGAGATGCTCCATCTCTGGGAAAGCACAGATCCCCAGTGCTGTTGTGCCTGTGAATAGGCTGCAGTGGGTAGGTGAAGAGCAGCAGCAGCTTTCAGGGCTGGCACCTTCCTTGTGGGAGAAGAGGCCGGACGTTTGCACTTTCGGAAAATGCATCTGCCGAGAACGTTGAGATGCTCCATCTCTGGGAAAGCACAGATCCCCAGTGCTGTTGTGCCTGTGAATAGGCTGCAGTGGGTAGGTGAAGAGCAGCAGCAGCTTTCAGGGCTGGCACCTTCCTTGTGGGAGAAGAGGCCGGACGTTTGCACTTTCGGAAAAACGCATCTGCCGAGAACGAGAACGTTGAGATGCTCCATCTCTGGGAAAGCACAGATCCCCAGGGCTGTTGTGCCTGTGAATAGGCTGCAGTGGGTAGGTGAAGAGCAGCAGCAGCTTTCAGGGCTGGCACCTTCCTTGTGGGAGAAGAGGCCGGACGTTTGCACTTTCGGAAAAATGCATCTGCCGAGAACGAGAACGTTGAGATGCTCAATCTCTGGGAAAGCACAGCTCCCCAGTGCTGTTGTGCCTGTGAATAGGCTGCAGTGGGTAGGTGAAGAGCAGCAGCAGCTTTCAGGGCTGGCACCTTCCTTGTGGGAGAAGAGGCCGGACGTTTGCACTTTCGGAAAATGCCTCTGCCGAGAACGAGAACGTTGAGATGCTCCATCTCTGGGAAAGCACAGATCCCCAGGGCTGTTGTGCCTGTGAATAGGCTGCAGTGGGTAGGTGAAGAGCAGCAGCAGCTTTCAGGGCTGGCACCATCCTTGTGGGAGAAGCGGCCGGACGTTTGCACTTTCGGAAAATGCCTCTGCCGAGAACGAGAACGTTGAGATGCTCCATCTCTGGGAAAGCACAGATCCCCAGGGCTGTTGTGCCTGTGACTAGGCTGCAGTGGGTAGGTGAAGAGCAGCAGCAGCTTTCAGGGCTGGCACCTTCCTTGTGGGAGAAGCGGCCGGACGTTTGCACTTTCGGAAAATGCATCTGCCGAGAACGAGAACGTTGAGATGCTCCATCTCTGGGAAAGCACAGATCCCCAGGGCTGTTGTGCCTGTGACTAGGCTGCAGTGGGTAGGTGAAGAGCAGCAGCAGCTTTCAGGGCTGGCACCTTCCTTGTGGGAGAAGCGGCCGGACGTTTGCACTTTCGGAAAATGCATCTGCCGAGAACGAGAACGTTGAGATGCTCCATCTCTGGGAAAGCACAGATCCCCAGGGCTGTTGTGCCTGTGAATAGGCTGCAGTGGGTAGGTGAAGAGCAGCAGCAGCTTTCAGGGCTGGCACCTTCCTTGTGGGAGAAGAGGCCGGACGTTTGCACTTTCGGAAAAATGCATCTGCCGAGAACGAGAACGTTGAGATGCTCCATCTCTGGGAAAGCACAGATCCCCAGTGCTGTTGTGCCTGTGAATAGGCTGCAGTGGGTAGGTGAAGAGCAGCAGCAGCTTTCAGGGCTGGCACCTTCCTTGTGGGAGAAGAGGCCGGACGTTTGCACTTTCGGAAAATGCATCTGCCGAGAACGAGAACGTTGAGATGCTCCATCTCTGGGAAAGCACAGATCCCCAGGGCTGTTGTGCCTGTGACTAGGCTGCAGTGGGTAGGTGAAGAGCAGCAGCAGCTTTCAGGGCTGGCACCTTCCTTGTGGGAGAAGCGGCCGGACGTTTGCACTTTCGGAAAATGCCTCTGCCGAGAACGAGAACGTTGAGATGCTCCATCTCTGGGAAAGCACAGATCCCCAGTGCTGTTGTGCCTGTGAATAGGCTGCAGTGGGTAGGTGAAGAGCAGCAGCAGCTTTCAGGGCTGGCACCTTCCTTGTGGGAGAAGAGGCCGGACGTTTGCACTTTCGGAAAATGCCTCTGCCGAGAACGAGAACGTTGAGATGCTCCATCTCTGGGAAAGCACAGATCCCCAGGGCTGTTGTGCCTGTGAATAGGCTGCAGTGGGTAGGTGAAGAGCAGCAGCAGCTTTCAGGGCTGGCACCTTCCTTGTGGGAGAAGAGGCCGGACGTTTGCACTTTCAGAAAATGCCTCTGCCGAGAACGGGAACGTTGAGATGCTCCATCTCTGGGAAAGCACAGATCCCCAGGGCTGTTGTGCCTGTGAATAGGCTGCAGTGGGTAGGTGAAGAGCAGCAGCTGCTTTCAGGGCTGGCACCTTCCTTGTGGGAGAAGAGGCCGGACGTTTGCACTTTTGGAAAAATGCATCTGCCGAGAACGAGAACGTTGAGATGCTCCATCTCTGGGAAAGCACAGATCCCCAGGGCTGTTGTGCCTGTGAATAGGCTGCAGTGGGTAGGTGAAGAGCAGCAGCAGCTTTCAGGGCTGGCACCTTCCTTGTGGGAGAAGAGGCCGGACGTTTGCACTTTCGGAAAATGCATCTGCCGAGAACGAGAACGTTGAGATGCTCCATCTCTGGGAAAGCACAGATCCCCAGTGCTGTTGTGCCTGTGACTAGGCTGCAGTGGGTAGGTGAAGAGCAGCAGCAGCTTTCAGGGCTGGCACCTTCCTTGTGGGAGAAGAGGCCGGACGTTTGCACTTTCGGAAAAATGCCTCTGCCGAGAACGAGAACGTTGAGATGCTCCATCTCTGGGAAAGCACAGATCCCCAGGGCTGTTGTGCCTGTGAATAGGCTGCAGTGGGTAGGTGAAGAGCAGCAGCAGCTTTCAGGGCTGGCACCTTCCTTGTGGGAGAAGAGGCCGGACGTTTGCACTTTCGGAAAATGCATCTGCCGAGAACGAGAACGTTGAGATGCTCCATCTCTGGGAAAGCACAGATCCCCAGTGCTGTTGTGCCTGTGAATAGGCTGCAGTGGGTAGGTGAAGAGCAGCAGCAGCTTTCAGGGCTGGCACCTTCCTTGTGGGAGAAGCGGCCGGACGTTTGCACTTTCGGAAAATGCATCTGCCGAGAACGAGAACGTTGAGATGCTCCATCTCTGGGAAAGCACAGATCCCCAGGGCTGTTGTGCCTGTGAATAGGCTGCAGTGGGTAGGTGAAGAGCAGCAGCAGCTTTCAGGGCTGGCACCTTCCTTGTGGGAGAAGCGGCCGGACGTTTGCACTTTCGGAAAAATGCATCTGCCGAGAACGAGAACGTTGAGATGCTCCATCTCTGGGAAAGCACAGATCCCCAGTGCTGTTGTGCCTGTGAATAGGCTGCAGTGGGTAGGTGAAGAGCAGCAGCAGCTTTCAGGGCTGGCACCTTCCTTGTGGGAGAAGAGGCCGGATGTTTGCACTTTCGGAAAATGCATCTGCCGAGAACGAGAACGTTGAGATGCTCCATCTCTGGGAAAGCACAGATCCCCAGGGCTGTTGTGCCTGTGAATAGGCTGCAGTGGGTAGGTGAAGAGCAGCAGCTGCTTTCAGGGCTGGCACCTTCCTTGTGGGAGAAGAGGCCGGACGTTTGCACTTTTGGAAAAATGCCTCTGCCGAGAACGAGAACGTTGAGATGCTCCATCTCTGGGAAAGCACAGATCCCCAGGGCTGTTGTGCCTGTGACTAGGCTGCAGTGGGTAGGTGAAGAGCAGCAAGAGCTTTCAGGGCTGGCACCTTCCTTGTGGGAGAAGAGGCCGGATGTTTGCACTTTCGGAAAAATGCATCTGCCGAGAACGAGAACGTTGAGATGCTCCATCTCTGGGAAAGCACAGATCCCCAGTGCTGTTGTGCCTGTGACTAGGCTGCAGTGGGTAGGTGAAGAGCAGCAGCAGCTTTCAGGGCTGGCACCTTACTTGTGGGAGAAGAGGCCGGACGTTTGCACTTTCGGAAAAATGCATCTGCCGAGAACGAGAACGTTGAGATGCTCCATCTCTGGGAAAGCACAGATCCCCAGGGCTGTTGTGCCTGTGAATAGGCTGCAGTGGGTAGGTGAAGAGCAGCAGCAGCTTTCAGGGCTGGCACCTTCCTTGTGGGAGAAGAGGTCGGACGTTTGCACTTTCGGAAAATGCATCTGCCGAGAACGAGAACGTTGAGATGCTCCATCTCTGGGAAAGCACAGATCCCCAGGGCTGTTGTGCCTGTGACTAGGCTGCAGTGGGTAGGTGAAGAGCAGCAGCAGCTTTCAGGGCTGGCACCTTCCTTGTGGGAGAAGAGGCCGGACGTTTGCACTTTCGGAAAATGCCTCTGCCGAGAACGAGAACGTTGAGATGCTCCATCTCTGGGAAAGCACAGATCCCCAGGGCTGTTGTGCCTGTGAATAGGCTGCAGTGGGTAGGTGAAGAGCAGCAGCAGCTTTCAGGGCTGGCACCTTCCTTGTGGGAGAAGAGGCCGGACGTTTGCACTTTCGGAAAAATGCATCTGCCGAGAACGAGAACGTTGAGATGCTCCATCTCTGGGAAAGCACAGATCCCCAGGGCTGTTGTGCCTGTGAATAGGCTGCAGTGGGTAGGTGAAGAGCAGCAGCAGCTTTCAGGGCTGGCACCTTCCTTGTGGGAGAAGAGGCCGGACGTTTGCACTTTCGGAAAATGCATCTGCCGAGAACGAGAACGTTGAGATGCTCCATCTCTGGGAAAGCACAGATCCCCAGGGCTGTTGTGCCTGTGAATAGGCTGCAGTGGGTAGGTGAAGAGCAGCAGCAGCTTTCAGGGCTGGCACCTTCCTTGTGGGAGAAGCGGCCGGACGTTTGCACTTTCGGAAAAATGCATCTGCCGAGAACGAGAACGTTGAGATGCTCCATCTCTGGGAAAGCACAGATCCCCAGTGCTGTTGTGCCTGTGACTAGGCTGCAGTGGGTAGGTGAAGAGCAGCAGCAGCTTTCAGGGCTGGCACCTTCCTTGTGGGAGAAGAGGCCGGACGTTTGCACATTCGGAAAATGCCTCTGCCGAGAACGAGAACGTTGAGATGCTCCATCTCTGGGAAAGCACAGATCCCCAGTGCTGTTGTGCCTGTGAATAGGCTGCAGTGGGTAGGTGAAGAGCAGCAGCAGCTTTCAGGGCTGGCACCTTCCTTGTGGGAGAAGAGGCCGGACGTTTGCACTTTCGGAAAATGCATCTGCCGAGAACGTTGAGATGCTCCATCTCTGGGAAAGCACAGATCCCCAGTGCTGTTGTGCCTGTGACTAGGCTGCAGTGGGTAGGTGAAGAGCAGCAGCAGCTTTCAGGGCTGGCACCTTCCTTGTGGGAGAAGAGGCCGGACGTTTGCACATTCGGAAAATGCATCTGCCGAGAACGAGAACGTTGAGATGCTCAATCTCTGGGAAAGCACAGCTCCCCAGTGCTGTTGTGCCTGTGAATAGGCTGCAGTGGGTAGGTGAAGAGCAGCAGCAGCTTTCAGGGCTGGCACCTTCCTTGTGGGAGAAGCGGCCGGACGTTTGCACTTTCGGAAAATGCCTCTGCCGAGAACGAGAACGTTGAGATGCTCCATCTCTGGGAAAGCACAGATCCCCAGGGCTGTTGTGCCTGTGACTAGGCTGCAGTGGGTAGGTGAAGAGCAGCAGCAGCTTTCAGGGCTGGCACCTTCCTTGTGGGAGAAGAGGCCGGACGTTTGCACATTCGGAAAATGCCTCTGCCGAGAACGAGAACGTTGAGATGCTCCATCTCTGGGAAAGCACAGATCCCCAGTGCTGTTGTGCCTGTGAATAGGCTGCAGTGGGTAGGTGAAGAGCAGCAGCAGCTTTCAGGGCTGGCACCTTCCTTGTGGGAGAAGAGGCCGGACGTTTGCACTTTCGGAAAATGCATCTGCCGAGAACGTTGAGATGCTCCATCTCTGGGAAAGCACAGATCCCCAGTGCTGTTGTGCCTGTGAATAGGCTGCAGTGGGTAGGTGAAGAGCAGCAGCAGCTTTCAGGGCTGGCACCTTCCTTGTGGGAGAAGAGGCCGGACGTTTGCACTTTCGGAAAAATGCCTCTGCCGAGAACGAGAACGTTGAGATGCTCCATCTCTGGGAAAGCACAGATCCCCAGGGCTGTTGTGCCTGTGAATAGGCTGCAGTGGGTAGGTGAAGAGCAGCAGCAGCTTTCAGGGCTGGCACCTTCCTTGTGGGAGAAGCGGCCGGACGTTTGCACTTTCGGAAAATGCATCTGCCGAGAACGAGAACGTTGAGATGCTCCATCTCTGGGAAAGCACAGATCCCCAGTGCTGTTGTGCCTGTGAATAGGCTGCAGTGGGTAGGTGAAGAGCAGCAGCAGCTTTCAGGGCTGGCACCTTCCTTGTGGGAGAAGAGGCCGGACGTTTGCACTTTCGGAAAATGCCTCTGCCGAGAACGAGAACGTTGAGATGCTCCATCTCTGGGAAAGCACAGATCCCCAGGGCTGTTGTGCCTGTGAATAGGCTGCAGTGGGTAGGTGAAGAGCAGCAGCAGCTTTCAGGGCTGGCACCTTCCTTGTGGGAGAAGAGGCCGGACGTTTGCACTTTCGGAAAATGCCTCTGCCGAGAACGAGAACGTTGAGATGCTCCATCTCTGGGAAAGCACAGATCCCCAGGGCTGTTGTGCCTGTGACTAGGCTGCAGTGGGTAGGTGAAGAGCAGCAGCAGCTTTCAGGGCTGGCACCTTCCTTGTGGGAGAAGAGGCCGGACGTTTGCACTTTCGGAAAAATGCATCTGCCGAGAACGAGAACGTTGAGATGCTCCATCTCTGGGAAAGCACAGATCCCCAGGGCTGTTGTGCCTGTGAATAGGCTGCAGTGGGTAGGTGAAGAGCAGCAGCAGCTTTCAGGGCTGGCACCTTCCTTGTGGGAGAAGAGGCCGGACGTTTGCACTTTCGGAAAATGCATCTGCCGAGAACGAGAACGTTGAGATGCTCCATCTCTGGGAAAGCACAGATCCCCAGGGCTGTTGTGCCTGTGACTAGGCTGCAGTGGGTAGGTGAAGAGCAGCAGCAGCTTTCAGGGCTGGCACCTTCCTTGTGGGAGAAGAGGCCGGACGTTTGCACTTTCGGAAAAACGCATCTGCCGAGAACGAGAACGTTGAGATGCTCCATCTCTGGGAAAGCACAGATCCCCAGGGCTGTTGTGCCTGTGAATAGGCTGCAGTGGGTAGGTGAAGAGCAGCAGCAGCTTTCAGGGCTGGCACCTTCCTTGTGGGAGAAGAGGCCGGACGTTTGCACTTTCGGAAAAATGCATCTGCCGAGAACGAGAACGTTGAGATGCTCAATCTCTGGGAAAGCACAGCTCCCCAGTGCTGTTGTGCCTGTGAATAGGCTGCAGTGGGTAGGTGAAGAGCAGCAGCAGCTTTCAGGGCTGGCACCTTCCTTGTGGGAGAAGAGGCCGGACGTTTGCACTTTCGGAAAATGCCTCTGCCGAGAACGAGAACGTTGAGATGCTCCATCTCTGGGAAAGCACAGATCCCCAGGGCTGTTGTGCCTGTGAATAGGCTGCAGTGGGTAGGTGAAGAGCAGCAGCAGCTTTCAGGGCTGGCACCATCCTTGTGGGAGAAGCGGCCGGACGTTTGCACTTTCGGAAAATGCCTCTGCCGAGAACGAGAACGTTGAGATGCTCCATCTCTGGGAAAGCACAGATCCCCAGGGCTGTTGTGCCTGTGAATAGGCTGCAGTGGGTAGGTGAAGAGCAGCAGCAGCTTTCAGGGCTGGCACCTTCCTTGTGGGAGAAGCGGCCGGACGTTTGCACTTTCGGAAAATGCATCTGCCGAGAACGAGAACGTTGAGATGCTCCATCTCTGGGAAAGCACAGATCCCCAGGGCTGTTGTGCCTGTGACTAGGCTGCAGTGGGTAGGTGAAGAGCAGCAGCAGCTTTCAGGGCTGGCACCTTCCTTGTGGGAGAAGCGGCCGGACGTTTGCACTTTCGGAAAATGCATCTGCCGAGAACGAGAACGTTGAGATGCTCCATCTCTGGGAAAGCACAGATCCCCAGGGCTGTTGTGCCTGTGAATAGGCTGCAGTGGGTAGGTGAAGAGCAGCAGCAGCTTTCAGGGCTGGCACCTTCCTTGTGGGAGAAGAGGCCGGACGTTTGCACTTTCGGAAAAATGCATCTGCCGAGAACGAGAACGTTGAGATGCTCCATCTCTGGGAAAGCACAGATCCCCAGTGCTGTTGTGCCTGTGAATAGGCTGCAGTGGGTAGGTGAAGAGCAGCAGCAGCTTTCAGGGCTGGCACCTTCCTTGTGGGAGAAGAGGCCGGACGTTTGCACTTTCGGAAAATGCCTCTGCCGAGAACGAGAACGTTGAGATGCTCCATCTCTGGGAAAGCACAGATCCCCAGGGCTGTTGTGCCTGTGAATAGGCTGCAGTGGGTAGGTGAAGAGCAGCAGCAGCTTTCAGGGCTGGCACCTTCCTTGTGGGAGAAGAGGCCGGACGTTTGCACTTTCAGAAAATGCCTCTGCCGAGAACGGGAACGTTGAGATGCTCCATCTCTGGGAAAGCACAGATCCCCAGGGCTGTTGTGCCTGTGAATAGGCTGCAGTGGGTAGGTGAAGAGCAGCAGCAGCTTTCAGGGCTGGCACCTTCCTTGTGGGAGAAGCGGCCGGACGTTTGCACTTTCGGAAAATGCATCTGCCGAGAACGAGAACGTTGAGATGCTCCATCTCTGGGAAAGCACAGATCCCCAGGGCTGTTGTGCCTGTGAATAGGCTGCAGTGGGTAGGTGAAGAGCAGCAGCAGCTTTCAGGGCTGGCACCTTCCTTGTGGGAGAAGCGGCCGGACGTTTGCACTTTCGGAAAAATGCATCTGCCGAGAACGAGAACGTTGAGATGCTCCATCTCTGGGAAAGCACAGATCCCCAGTGCTGTTGTGCCTGTGAATAGGCTGCAGTGGGTAGGTGAAGAGCAGCAGCAGCTTTCAGGGCTGGCACCTTCCTTGTGGGAGAAGAGGCCGGATGTTTGCACTTTCGGAAAATGCATCTGCCGAGAACGAGAACGTTGAGATGCTCCATCTCTGGGAAAGCACAGATCCCCAGGGCTGTTGTGCCTGTGAATAGGCTGCAGTGGGTAGGTGAAGAGCAGCAGCTGCTTTCAGGGCTGGCACCTTCCTTGTGGGAGAAGAGGCCGGACGTTTGCACTTTTGGAAAAATGCCTCTGCCGAGAACGAGAACGTTGAGATGCTCCATCTCTGGGAAAGCACAGATCCCCAGGGCTGTTGTGCCTGTGACTAGGCTGCAGTGGGTAGGTGAAGAGCAGCAAGAGCTTTCAGGGCTGGCACCTTCCTTGTGGGAGAAGAGGCCGGATGTTTGCACTTTCGGAAAAATGCATCTGCCGAGAACGAGAACGTTGAGATGCTCCATCTCTGGGAAAGCACAGATCCCCAGGGCTGTTGTGCCTGTGACTAGGCTGCAGTGGGTAGGTGAAGAGCAGCAGCAGCTTTCAGGGCTGGCACCTTACTTGTGGGAGAAGAGGCCGGACGTTTGCACTTTCGGAAAAATGCATCTGCCGAGAACGAGAACGTTGAGATGCTCCATCTCTGGGAAAGCACAGATCCCCAGGGCTGTTGTGCCTGTGAATAGGCTGCAGTGGGTAGGTGAAGAGCAGCAGCAGCTTTCAGGGCTGGCACCTTCCTTGTGGGAGAAGAGGTCGGACGTTTGCACTTTCGGAAAATGCATCTGCCGAGAACGAGAACGTTGAGATGCTCCATCTCTGGGAAAGCACAGATCCCCAGGGCTGTTGTGCCTGTGACTAGGCTGCAGTGGGTAGGTGAAGAGCAGCAGCAGCTTTCAGGGCTGGCACCTTCCTTGTGGGAGAAGAGGCCGGACGTTTGCACTTTCGGAAAATGCCTCTGCCGAGAACGAGAACGTTGAGATGCTCCATCTCTGGGAAAGCACAGATCCCCAGGGCTGTTGTGCCTGTGAATAGGCTGCAGTGGGTAGGTGAAGAGCAGCAGCAGCTTTCAGGGCTGGCACCTTCCTTGTGGGAGAAGAGGCCGGACGTTTGCACTTTCGGAAAAATGCATCTGCCGAGAACGAGAACGTTGAGATGCTCCATCTCTGGGAAAGCACAGATCCCCAGGGCTGTTGTGCCTGTGAATAGGCTGCAGTGGGTAGGTGAAGAGCAGCAGCAGCTTTCAGGGCTGGCACCTTCCTTGTGGGAGAAGAGGCCGGACGTTTGCACTTTCGGAAAATGCATCTGCCGAGAACGAGAACGTTGAGATGCTCCATCTCTGGGAAAGCACAGATCCCCAGGGCTGTTGTGCCTGTGAATAGGCTGCAGTGGGTAGGTGAAGAGCAGCAGCAGCTTTCAGGGCTGGCACCTTCCTTGTGGGAGAAGAGGCCGGACGTTTGCACTTTCGGAAAATGCATCTGCCGAGAACGAGAACGTTGAGATGCTCCATCTCTGGGAAAGCACAGATCCCCAGGGCTGTTGTGCCTGTGAATAGGCTGCAGTGGGTAGGTGAAGAGCAGCAGCAGCTTTCAGGGCTGGCACCTTCCTTGTGGGAGAAGAGGCCGGATGTTTGCACTTTCGGAAAATGCATCTGCCGAGAACGAGAACGTTGAGATGCTCCATCTCTGGGAAAGCACAGATCCCCAGGGCTGTTGTGCCTGTGAATAGGCTGCAGTGGGTAGGTGAAGAGCAGCAGCTGCTTTCAGGGCTGGCACCTTCCTTGTGGGAGAAGAGGCCGGACGTTTGCACTTTTGGAAAAATGCCTCTGCCGAGAACGAGAACGTTGAGATGCTCCATCTCTGGGAAAGCACAGATCCCCAGGGCTGTTGTGCCTGTGACTAGGCTGCAGTGGGTAGGTGAAGAGCAGCAAGAGCTTTCAGGGCTGGCACCTTCCTTGTGGGAGAAGAGGCCGGATGTTTGCACTTTCGGAAAAATGCATCTGCCGAGAACGAGAACGTTGAGATGCTCCATCTCTGGGAAAGCACAGATCCCCAGGGCTGTTGTGCCTGTGACTAGGCTGCAGTGGGTAGGTGAAGAGCAGCAGCAGCTTTCAGGGCTGGCACCTTACTTGTGGGAGAAGAGGCCGGACGTTTGCACTTTCGGAAAAATGCATCTGCCGAGAACGAGAACGTTGAGATGCTCCATCTCTGGGAAAGCACAGATCCCCAGGGCTGTTGTGCCTGTGAATAGGCTGCAGTGGGTAGGTGAAGAGCAGCAGCAGCTTTCAGGGCTGGCACCTTCCTTGTGGGAGAAGAGGTCGGACGTTTGCACTTTCGGAAAATGCATCTGCCGAGAACGAGAACGTTGAGATGCTCCATCTCTGGGAAAGCACAGATCCCCAGGGCTGTTGTGCCTGTGACTAGGCTGCAGTGGGTAGGTGAAGAGCAGCAGCAGCTTTCAGGGCTGGCACCTTCCTTGTGGGAGAAGAGGCCGGACGTTTGCACTTTCGGAAAATGCCTCTGCCGAGAACGAGAACGTTGAGATGCTCCATCTCTGGGAAAGCACAGATCCCCAGGGCTGTTGTGCCTGTGAATAGGCTGCAGTGGGTAGGTGAAGAGCAGCAGCAGCTTTCAGGGCTGGCACCTTCCTTGTGGGAGAAGAGGTCGGACGTTTGCACTTTCGGAAAATGCATCTGCCGAGAACGAGAACGTTGAGATGCTCCATCTCTGGGAAAGCACAGATCCCCAGGGCTGTTGTGCCTGTGACTAGGCTGCAGTGGGTAGGTGAAGAGCAGCAGCAGCTTTCAGGGCTGGCACCTTCCTTGTGGGAGAAGAGGCCGGACGTTTGCACTTTCGGAAAATGCCTCTGCCGAGAACGAGAACGTTGAGATGCTCCATCTCTGGGAAAGCACAGATCCCCAGGGCTGTTGTGCCTGTGAATAGGCTGCAGTGGGTAGGTGAAGAGCAGCAGCAGCTTTCAGGGCTGGCACCTTCCTTGTGGGAGAAGAGGCCGGACGTTTGCACTTTCGGAAAAATGCATCTGCCGAGAACGAGAACGTTGAGATGCTCCATCTCTGGGAAAGCACAGATCCCCAGGGCTGTTGTGCCTGTGAATAGGCTGCAGTGGGTAGGTGAAGAGCAGCAGCAGCTTTCAGGGCTGGCACCTTCCTTGTGGGAGAAGAGGCCGGACGTTTGCACTTTCGGAAAATGCATCTGCCGAGAACGAGAACGTTGAGATGCTCCATCTCTGGGAAAGCACAGATCCCCAGGGCTGTTGTGCCTGTGAATAGGCTGCAGTGGGTAGGTGAAGAGCAGCAGCAGCTTTCAGGGCTGGCACCTTCCTTGTGGGAGAAGAGGCCGGACGTTTGCACTTTCGGAAAATGCATCTGCCGAGAACGAGAACGTTGAGATGCTCCATCTCTGGGAAAGCACAGATCCCCAGGGCTGTTGTGCCTGTGAATAGGCTGCAGTGGGTAGGTGAAGAGCAGCAGCAGCTTTCAGGGCTGGCACCTTCCTTGTGGGAGAAGAGGCCGGACGTTTGCACTTTCGGAAAATGCATCTGCCGAGAACGAGAACGTTGAGATGCTCCATCTCTGGGAAAGCACAGATCCCCAGGGCTGTTGTGCCTGTGAATAGGCTGCAGTGGGTAGGTGAAGAGCAGCAGCAGCTTTCAGGGCTGGCACCTTCCTTGTGGGAGAAGAGGCCGGACGTTTGCACTTTCGGAAAATGCATCTGCCGAGAACGAGAACGTTGAGATGCTCCATCTCTGGGAAAGCACAGATCCCCAGGGCTGTTGTGCCTGTGAATAGGCTGCAGTGGGTAGGTGAAGAGCAGCAGCAGCTTTCAGGGCTGGCACCTTCCTTGTGGGAGAAGCGGCCGGACGTTTGCACTTTCGGAAAAATGCATCTGCCGAGAACGAGAACGTTGAGATGCTCCATCTCTGGGAAAGCACAGATCCCCAGTGCTGTTGTGCCTGTGACTAGGCTGCAGTGGGTAGGTGAAGAGCAGCAGCAGCTTTCAGGGCTGGCACCTTCCTTGTGGGAGAAGAGGCCGGACGTTTGCACATTCGGAAAATGCCTCTGCCGAGAACGAGAACGTTGAGATGCTCCATCTCTGGGAAAGCACAGATCCCCAGTGCTGTTGTGCCTGTGAATAGGCTGCAGTGGGTAGGTGAAGAGCAGCAGCAGCTTTCAGGGCTGGCACCTTCCTTGTGGGAGAAGAGGCCGGACGTTTGCACTTTCGGAAAATGCATCTGCCGAGAACGTTGAGATGCTCCATCTCTGGGAAAGCACAGATCCCCAGTGCTGTTGTGCCTGTGACTAGGCTGCAGTGGGTAGGTGAAGAGCAGCAGCAGCTTTCAGGGCTGGCACCTTCCTTGTGGGAGAAGAGGCCGGACGTTTGCACATTCGGAAAATGCATCTGCCGAGAACGAGAACGTTGAGATGCTCAATCTCTGGGAAAGCACAGCTCCCCAGTGCTGTTGTGCCTGTGAATAGGCTGCAGTGGGTAGGTGAAGAGCAGCAGCAGCTTTCAGGGCTGGCACCTTCCTTGTGGGAGAAGCGGCCGGACGTTTGCACTTTCGGAAAATGCCTCTGCCGAGAACGAGAACGTTGAGATGCTCCATCTCTGGGAAAGCACAGATCCCCAGGGCTGTTGTGCCTGTGACTAGGCTGCAGTGGGTAGGTGAAGAGCAGCAGCAGCTTTCAGGGCTGGCACCTTCCTTGTGGGAGAAGAGGCCGGACGTTTGCACATTCGGAAAATGCCTCTGCCGAGAACGAGAACGTTGAGATGCTCCATCTCTGGGAAAGCACAGATCCCCAGTGCTGTTGTGCCTGTGAATAGGCTGCAGTGGGTAGGTGAAGAGCAGCAGCAGCTTTCAGGGCTGGCACCTTCCTTGTGGGAGAAGAGGCCGGACGTTTGCACTTTCGGAAAATGCATCTGCCGAGAACGTTGAGATGCTCCATCTCTGGGAAAGCACAGATCCCCAGTGCTGTTGTGCCTGTGAATAGGCTGCAGTGGGTAGGTGAAGAGCAGCAGCAGCTTTCAGGGCTGGCACCTTCCTTGTGGGAGAAGAGGCCGGACGTTTGCACTTTCGGAAAAATGCCTCTGCCGAGAACGAGAACGTTGAGATGCTCCATCTCTGGGAAAGCACAGATCCCCAGGGCTGTTGTGCCTGTGAATAGGCTGCAGTGGGTAGGTGAAGAGCAGCAGCAGCTTTCAGGGCTGGCACCTTCCTTGTGGGAGAAGCGGCCGGACGTTTGCACTTTCGGAAAATGCATCTGCCGAGAACGAGAACGTTGAGATGCTCCATCTCTGGGAAAGCACAGATCCCCAGTGCTGTTGTGCCTGTGAATAGGCTGCAGTGGGTAGGTGAAGAGCAGCAGCAGCTTTCAGGGCTGGCACCTTCCTTGTGGGAGAAGAGGCCGGACGTTTGCACTTTCGGAAAATGCCTCTGCCGAGAACGAGAACGTTGAGATGCTCCATCTCTGGGAAAGCACAGATCCCCAGGGCTGTTGTGCCTGTGAATAGGCTGCAGTGGGTAGGTGAAGAGCAGCAGCAGCTTTCAGGGCTGGCACCTTCCTTGTGGGAGAAGAGGCCGGACGTTTGCACTTTCGGAAAATGCCTCTGCCGAGAACGAGAACGTTGAGATGCTCCATCTCTGGGAAAGCACAGATCCCCAGGGCTGTTGTGCCTGTGAATAGGCTGCAGTGGGTAGGTGAAGAGCAGCAGCAGCTTTCAGGGCTGGCACCTTCCTTGTGGGAGAAGAGGCCGGACGTTTGCACTTTCGGAAAAATGCATCTGCCGAGAACGAGAACGTTGAGATGCTCCATCTCTGGGAAAGCACAGATCCCCAGGGCTGTTGTGCCTGTGAATAGGCTGCAGTGGGTAGGTGAAGAGCAGCAGCAGCTTTCAGGGCTGGCACCTTCCTTGTGGGAGAAGAGGCCGGACGTTTGCACTTTCGGAAAATGCATCTGCCGAGAACGAGAACGTTGAGATGCTCCATCTCTGGGAAAGCACAGATCCCCAGGGCTGTTGTGCCTGTGACTAGGCTGCAGTGGGTAGGTGAAGAGCAGCAGCAGCTTTCAGGGCTGGCACCTTCCTTGTGGGAGAAGAGGCCGGACGTTTGCACTTTCGGAAAAACGCATCTGCCGAGAACGAGAACGTTGAGATGCTCCATCTCTGGGAAAGCACAGATCCCCAGGGCTGTTGTGCCTGTGAATAGGCTGCAGTGGGTAGGTGAAGAGCAGCAGCAGCTTTCAGGGCTGGCACCTTCCTTGTGGGAGAAGAGGCCGGACGTTTGCACTTTCGGAAAAATGCATCTGCCGAGAACGAGAACGTTGAGATGCTCCATCTCTGGGAAAGCACAGCTCCCCAGTGCTGTTGTGCCTGTGAATAGGCTGCAGTGGGTAGGTGAAGAGCAGCAGCAGCTTTCAGGGCTGGCACCTTCCTTGTGGGAGAAGAGGCCGGACGTTTGCACTTTCGGAAAATGCCTCTGCCGAGAACGAGAACGTTGAGATGCTCCATCTCTGGGAAAGCACAGATCCCCAGGGCTGTTGTGCCTGTGAATAGGCTGCAGTGGGTAGGTGAAGAGCAGCAGCAGCTTTCAGGGCTGGCACCATCCTTGTGGGAGAAGCGGCCGGACGTTTGCACTTTCGGAAAATGCCTCTGCCGAGAACGAGAACGTTGAGATGCTCCATCTCTGGGAAAGCACAGATCCCCAGGGCTGTTGTGCCTGTGACTAGGCTGCAGTGGGTAGGTGAAGAGCAGCAGCAGCTTTCAGGGCTGGCACCTTCCTTGTGGGAGAAGCGGCCGGACGTTTGCACTTTCGGAAAATGCATCTGCCGAGAACGAGAACGTTGAGATGCTCCATCTCTGGGAAAGCACAGATCCCCAGGGCTGTTGTGCCTGTGACTAGGCTGCAGTGGGTAGGTGAAGAGCAGCAGCAGCTTTCAGGGCTGGCACCTTCCTTGTGGGAGAAGCGGCCGGACGTTTGCACTTTCGGAAAATGCATCTGCCGAGAACGAGAACGTTGAGATGCTCCATCTCTGGGAAAGCACAGATCCCCAGGGCTGTTGTGCCTGTGAATAGGCTGCAGTGGGTAGGTGAAGAGCAGCAGCAGCTTTCAGGGCTGGCACCTTCCTTGTGGGAGAAGAGGCCGGACGTTTGCACTTTCGGAAAAATGCATCTGCCGAGAACGAGAACGTTGAGATGCTCCATCTCTGGGAAAGCACAGATCCCCAGTGCTGTTGTGCCTGTGAATAGGCTGCAGTGGGTAGGTGAAGAGCAGCAGCAGCTTTCAGGGCTGGCACCTTCCTTGTGGGAGAAGAGGCCGGACGTTTGCACTTTCGGAAAATGCCTCTGCCGAGAACGAGAACGTTGAGATGCTCCATCTCTGGGAAAGCACAGATCCCCAGGGCTGTTGTGCCTGTGAATAGGCTGCAGTGGGTAGGTGAAGAGCAGCAGCAGCTTTCAGGGCTGGCACCTTCCTTGTGGGAGAAGAGGCCGGACGTTTGCACTTTCAGAAAATGCCTCTGCCGAGAACGGGAACGTTGAGATGCTCCATCTCTGGGAAAGCACAGATCCCCAGGGCTGTTGTGCCTGTGAATAGGCTGCAGTGGGTAGGTGAAGAGCAGCAGCAGCTTTCAGGGCTGGCACCTTCCTTGTGGGAGAAGCGGCCGGACGTTTGCACTTTCGGAAAATGCATCTGCCGAGAACGAGAACGTTGAGATGCTCCATCTCTGGGAAAGCACAGATCCCCAGGGCTGTTGTGCCTGTGAATAGGCTGCAGTGGGTAGGTGAAGAGCAGCAGCAGCTTTCAGGGCTGGCACCTTCCTTGTGGGAGAAGCGGCCGGACGTTTGCACTTTCGGAAAAATGCATCTGCCGAGAACGAGAACGTTGAGATGCTCCATCTCTGGGAAAGCACAGATCCCCAGTGCTGTTGTGCCTGTGAATAGGCTGCAGTGGGTAGGTGAAGAGCAGCAGCAGCTTTCAGGGCTGGCACCTTCCTTGTGGGAGAAGAGGCCGGATGTTTGCACTTTCGGAAAATGCATCTGCCGAGAACGAGAACGTTGAGATGCTCCATCTCTGGGAAAGCACAGATCCCCAGGGCTGTTGTGCCTGTGAATAGGCTGCAGTGGGTAGGTGAAGAGCAGCAGCTGCTTTCAGGGCTGGCACCTTCCTTGTGGGAGAAGAGGCCGGACGTTTGCACTTTTGGAAAAATGCCTCTGCCGAGAACGAGAACGTTGAGATGCTCCATCTCTGGGAAAGCACAGATCCCCAGGGCTGTTGTGCCTGTGACTAGGCTGCAGTGGGTAGGTGAAGAGCAGCAAGAGCTTTCAGGGCTGGCACCTTCCTTGTGGGAGAAGAGGCCGGATGTTTGCACTTTCGGAAAAATGCATCTGCCGAGAACGAGAACGTTGAGATGCTCCATCTCTGGGAAAGCACAGATCCCCAGGGCTGTTGTGCCTGTGACTAGGCTGCAGTGGGTAGGTGAAGAGCAGCAGCAGCTTTCAGGGCTGGCACCTTACTTGTGGGAGAAGAGGCCGGACGTTTGCACTTTCGGAAAAATGCATCTGCCGAGAACGAGAACGTTGAGATGCTCCATCTCTGGGAAAGCACAGATCCCCAGGGCTGTTGTGCCTGTGAATAGGCTGCAGTGGGTAGGTGAAGAGCAGCAGCAGCTTTCAGGGCTGGCACCTTCCTTGTGGGAGAAGAGGTCGGACGTTTGCACTTTCGGAAAATGCATCTGCCGAGAACGAGAACGTTGAGATGCTCCATCTCTGGGAAAGCACAGATCCCCAGGGCTGTTGTGCCTGTGACTAGGCTGCAGTGGGTAGGTGAAGAGCAGCAGCAGCTTTCAGGGCTGGCACCTTCCTTGTGGGAGAAGCGGCCGGACGTTTGCACTTTCGGAAAATGCCTCTGCCGAGAACGAGAACGTTGAGATGCTCCATCTCTGGGAAAGCACAGATCCCCAGGGCTGTTGTGCCTGTGAATAGGCTGCAGTGGGTAGGTGAAGAGCAGCAGCAGCTTTCAGGGCTGGCACCTTCCTTGTGGGAGAAGAGGCCGGACGTTTGCACTTTCGGAAAAATGCATCTGCCGAGAACGAGAACGTTGAGATGCTCCATCTCTGGGAAAGCACAGATCCCCAGGGCTGTTGTGCCTGTGAATAGGCTGCAGTGGGTAGGTGAAGAGCAGCAGCAGCTTTCAGGGCTGGCACCTTCCTTGTGGGAGAAGAGGCCGGACGTTTGCACTTTCGGAAAATGCATCTGCCGAGAACGAGAACGTTGAGATGCTCCATCTCTGGGAAAGCACAGATCCCCAGGGCTGTTGTGCCTGTGAATAGGCTGCAGTGGGTAGGTGAAGAGCAGCAGCAGCTTTCAGGGCTGGCACCTTCCTTGTGGGAGAAGAGGCCGGACGTTTGCACTTTCGGAAAATGCATCTGCCGAGAACGAGAACGTTGAGATGCTCCATCTCTGGGAAAGCACAGATCCCCAGGGCTGTTGTGCCTGTGAATAGGCTGCAGTGGGTAGGTGAAGAGCAGCAGCAGCTTTCAGGGCTGGCACCTTCCTTGTGGGAGAAGAGGCCGGATGTTTGCACTTTCGGAAAATGCATCTGCCGAGAACGAGAACGTTGAGATGCTCCATCTCTGGGAAAGCACAGATCCCCAGGGCTGTTGTGCCTGTGAATAGGCTGCAGTGGGTAGGTGAAGAGCAGCAGCTGCTTTCAGGGCTGGCACCTTCCTTGTGGGAGAAGAGGCCGGACGTTTGCACTTTTGGAAAAATGCCTCTGCCGAGAACGAGAACGTTGAGATGCTCCATCTCTGGGAAAGCACAGATCCCCAGGGCTGTTGTGCCTGTGACTAGGCTGCAGTGGGTAGGTGAAGAGCAGCAAGAGCTTTCAGGGCTGGCACCTTCCTTGTGGGAGAAGAGGCCGGATGTTTGCACTTTCGGAAAAATGCATCTGCCGAGAACGAGAACGTTGAGATGCTCCATCTCTGGGAAAGCACAGATCCCCAGGGCTGTTGTGCCTGTGACTAGGCTGCAGTGGGTAGGTGAAGAGCAGCAGCAGCTTTCAGGGCTGGCACCTTACTTGTGGGAGAAGAGGCCGGACGTTTGCACTTTCGGAAAAATGCATCTGCCGAGAACGAGAACGTTGAGATGCTCCATCTCTGGGAAAGCACAGATCCCCAGGGCTGTTGTGCCTGTGAATAGGCTGCAGTGGGTAGGTGAAGAGCAGCAGCAGCTTTCAGGGCTGGCACCTTCCTTGTGGGAGAAGAGGTCGGACGTTTGCACTTTCGGAAAATGCATCTGCCGAGAACGAGAACGTTGAGATGCTCCATCTCTGGGAAAGCACAGATCCCCAGGGCTGTTGTGCCTGTGACTAGGCTGCAGTGGGTAGGTGAAGAGCAGCAGCAGCTTTCAGGGCTGGCACCTTCCTTGTGGGAGAAGAGGCCGGACGTTTGCACTTTCGGAAAATGCCTCTGCCGAGAACGAGAACGTTGAGATGCTCCATCTCTGGGAAAGCACAGATCCCCAGGGCTGTTGTGCCTGTGAATAGGCTGCAGTGGGTAGGTGAAGAGCAGCAGCAGCTTTCAGGGCTGGCACCTTCCTTGTGGGAGAAGAGGCCGGACGTTTGCACTTTCGGAAAAATGCATCTGCCGAGAACGAGAACGTTGAGATGCTCCATCTCTGGGAAAGCACAGATCCCCAGGGCTGTTGTGCCTGTGAATAGGCTGCAGTGGGTAGGTGAAGAGCAGCAGCAGCTTTCAGGGCTGGCACCTTCCTTGTGGGAGAAGAGGCCGGACGTTTGCACTTTCGGAAAATGCATCTGCCGAGAACGAGAACGTTGAGATGCTCCATCTCTGGGAAAGCACAGATCCCCAGGGCTGTTGTGCCTGTGAATAGGCTGCAGTGGGTAGGTGAAGAGCAGCAGCAGCTTTCAGGGCTGGCACCTTCCTTGTGGGAGAAGAGGCCGGACGTTTGCACTTTCGGAAAATGCATCTGCCGAGAACGAGAACGTTGAGATGCTCCATCTCTGGGAAAGCACAGATCCCCAGGGCTGTTGTGCCTGTGACTAGGCTGCAGTGGGTAGGTGAAGAGCAGCAGCAGCTTTCAGGGCTGGCACCTTCCTTGTGGGAGAAGCGGCCGGACGTTTGCACTTTCGGAAAAATGCATCTGCCGAGAACGAGAACGTTGAGATGCTCCATCTCTGGGAAAGCACAGATCCCCAGTGCTGTTGTGCCTGTGACTAGGCTGCAGTGGGTAGGTGAAGAGCAGCAGCAGCTTTCAGGGCTGGCACCTTCCTTGTGGGAGAAGAGGCCGGACGTTTGCACATTCGGAAAATGCCTCTGCCGAGAACGAGAACGTTGAGATGCTCCATCTCTGGGAAAGCACAGATCCCCAGTGCTGTTGTGCCTGTGAATAGGCTGCAGTGGGTAGGTGAAGAGCAGCAGCAGCTTTCAGGGCTGGCACCTTCCTTGTGGGAGAAGAGGCCGGACGTTTGCACTTTCGGAAAATGCATCTGCCGAGAACGTTGAGATGCTCCATCTCTGGGAAAGCACAGATCCCCAGTGCTGTTGTGCCTGTGACTAGGCTGCAGTGGGTAGGTGAAGAGCAGCAGCAGCTTTCAGGGCTGGCACCTTCCTTGTGGGAGAAGAGGCCGGACGTTTGCACATTCGGAAAATGCCTCTGCCGAGAACGAGAACGTTGAGATGCTCCATCTCTGGGAAAGCACAGATCCCCAGTGCTGTTGTGCCTGTGAATAGGCTGCAGTGGGTAGGTGAAGAGCAGCAGCAGCTTTCAGGGCTGGCACCTTCCTTGTGGGAGAAGAGGCCGGACGTTTGCACTTTCGGAAAATGCATCTGCCGAGAACGAGAACGTTGAGATGCTCCATCTCTGGGAAAGCACAGATCCCCAGTGCTGTTGTGCCTGTGAATAGGCTGCAGTGGGTAGGTGAAGAGCAGCAGCAGCTTTCAGGGCTGGCACCTTCCTTGTGGGAGAAGCGGCCGGACGTTTGCACTTTCGGAAAAATGCATCTGCCGAGAACGAGAACGTTGAGATGCTCCATCTCTGGGAAAGCACAGATCCCCAGTGCTGTTGTGCCTGTGACTAGGCTGCAGTGGGTAGGTGAAGAGCAGCAGCAGCTTTCAGGGCTGGCACCTTCCTTGTGGGAGAAGAGGCCGGACGTTTGCACATTCGGAAAATGCCTCTGCCGAGAACGAGAACGTTGAGATGCTCCATCTCTGGGAAAGCACAGATCCCCAGTGCTGTTGTGCCTGTGAATAGGCTGCAGTGGGTAGGTGAAGAGCAGCAGCAGCTTTCAGGGCTGGCACCTTCCTTGTGGGAGAAGAGGCCGGACGTTTGCACTTTCGGAAAATGCATCTGCCGAGAACGTTGAGATGCTCCATCTCTGGGAAAGCACAGATCCCCAGTGCTGTTGTGCCTGTGAATAGGCTGCAGTGGGTAGGTGAAGAGCAGCAGCTGCTTTCAGGGCTGGCACCTTCCTTGTGGGAGAAGAGGCCGGACGTTTGCACTTTTGGAAAAATGCCTCTGCCGAGAACGAGAACGTTGAGATGCTCCATCTCTGGGAAAGCACAGATCCCCAGGGCTGTTGTGCCTGTGACTAGGCTGCAGTGGGTAGGTGAAGAGCAGCAAGAGCTTTCAGGGCTGGCACCTTCCTTGTGGGAGAAGAGGCCGGATGTTTGCACTTTCGGAAAAATGCATCTGCCGAGAACGAGAACGTTGAGATGCTCCATCTCTGGGAAAGCACAGATCCCCAGGGCTGTTGTGCCTGTGACTAGGCTGCAGTGGGTAGGTGAAGAGCAGCAGCAGCTTTCAGGGCTGGCACCTTACTTGTGGGAGAAGAGGCCGGACGTTTGCACTTTCGGAAAAATGCATCTGCCGAGAACGAGAACGTTGAGATGCTCCATCTCTGGGAAAGCACAGATCCCCAGGGCTGTTGTGCCTGTGAATAGGCTGCAGTGGGTAGGTGAAGAGCAGCAGCAGCTTTCAGGGCTGGCACCTTCCTTGTGGGAGAAGAGGTCGGACGTTTGCACTTTCGGAAAATGCATCTGCCGAGAACGAGAACGTTGAGATGCTCCATCTCTGGGAAAGCACAGATCCCCAGGGCTGTTGTGCCTGTGACTAGGCTGCAGTGGGTAGGTGAAGAGCAGCAGCAGCTTTCAGGGCTGGCACCTTCCTTGTGGGAGAAGAGGCCGGACGTTTGCACTTTCGGAAAATGCCTCTGCCGAGAACGAGAACGTTGAGATGCTCCATCTCTGGGAAAGCACAGATCCCCAGGGCTGTTGTGCCTGTGAATAGGCTGCAGTGGGTAGGTGAAGAGCAGCAGCAGCTTTCAGGGCTGGCACCTTCCTTGTGGGAGAAGAGGCCGGACGTTTGCACTTTCGGAAAAATGCATCTGCCGAGAACGAGAACGTTGAGATGCTCCATCTCTGGGAAAGCACAGATCCCCAGGGCTGTTGTGCCTGTGAATAGGCTGCAGTGGGTAGGTGAAGAGCAGCAGCAGCTTTCAGGGCTGGCACCTTCCTTGTGGGAGAAGAGGCCGGACGTTTGCACTTTCGGAAAATGCATCTGCCGAGAACGAGAACGTTGAGATGCTCCATCTCTGGGAAAGCACAGATCCCCAGGGCTGTTGTGCCTGTGAATAGGCTGCAGTGGGTAGGTGAAGAGCAGCAGCAGCTTTCAGGGCTGGCACCTTCCTTGTGGGAGAAGAGGCCGGACGTTTGCACTTTCGGAAAATGCATCTGCCGAGAACGAGAACGTTGAGATGCTCCATCTCTGGGAAAGCACAGATCCCCAGGGCTGTTGTGCCTGTGAATAGGCTGCAGTGGGTAGGTGAAGAGCAGCAGCAGCTTTCAGGGCTGGCACCTTCCTTGTGGGAGAAGAGGCCGGATGTTTGCACTTTCGGAAAATGCATCTGCCGAGAACGAGAACGTTGAGATGCTCCATCTCTGGGAAAGCACAGATCCCCAGGGCTGTTGTGCCTGTGAATAGGCTGCAGTGGGTAGGTGAAGAGCAGCAGCTGCTTTCAGGGCTGGCACCTTCCTTGTGGGAGAAGAGGCCGGACGTTTGCACTTTTGGAAAAATGCCTCTGCCGAGAACGAGAACGTTGAGATGCTCCATCTCTGGGAAAGCACAGATCCCCAGGGCTGTTGTGCCTGTGACTAGGCTGCAGTGGGTAGGTGAAGAGCAGCAAGAGCTTTCAGGGCTGGCACCTTCCTTGTGGGAGAAGAGGCCGGATGTTTGCACTTTCGGAAAAATGCATCTGCCGAGAACGAGAACGTTGAGATGCTCCATCTCTGGGAAAGCACAGATCCCCAGGGCTGTTGTGCCTGTGACTAGGCTGCAGTGGGTAGGTGAAGAGCAGCAGCAGCTTTCAGGGCTGGCACCTTACTTGTGGGAGAAGAGGCCGGACGTTTGCACTTTCGGAAAAATGCATCTGCCGAGAACGAGAACGTTGAGATGCTCCATCTCTGGGAAAGCACAGATCCCCAGGGCTGTTGTGCCTGTGAATAGGCTGCAGTGGGTAGGTGAAGAGCAGCAGCAGCTTTCAGGGCTGGCACCTTCCTTGTGGGAGAAGAGGTCGGACGTTTGCACTTTCGGAAAATGCATCTGCCGAGAACGAGAACGTTGAGATGCTCCATCTCTGGGAAAGCACAGATCCCCAGGGCTGTTGTGCCTGTGACTAGGCTGCAGTGGGTAGGTGAAGAGCAGCAGCAGCTTTCAGGGCTGGCACCTTCCTTGTGGGAGAAGAGGCCGGACGTTTGCACTTTCGGAAAATGCCTCTGCCGAGAACGAGAACGTTGAGATGCTCCATCTCTGGGAAAGCACAGATCCCCAGGGCTGTTGTGCCTGTGAATAGGCTGCAGTGGGTAGGTGAAGAGCAGCAGCAGCTTTCAGGGCTGGCACCTTCCTTGTGGGAGAAGAGGCCGGACGTTTGCACTTTCGGAAAAATGCATCTGCCGAGAACGAGAACGTTGAGATGCTCCATCTCTGGGAAAGCACAGATCCCCAGGGCTGTTGTGCCTGTGAATAGGCTGCAGTGGGTAGGTGAAGAGCAGCAGCAGCTTTCAGGGCTGGCACCTTCCTTGTGGGAGAAGAGGCCGGACGTTTGCACTTTCGGAAAATGCATCTGCCGAGAACGAGAACGTTGAGATGCTCCATCTCTGGGAAAGCACAGATCCCCAGGGCTGTTGTGCCTGTGAATAGGCTGCAGTGGGTAGGTGAAGAGCAGCAGCAGCTTTCAGGGCTGGCACCTTCCTTGTGGGAGAAGAGGCCGGACGTTTGCACTTTCGGAAAATGCATCTGCCGAGAACGAGAACGTTGAGATGCTCCATCTCTGGGAAAGCACAGATCCCCAGGGCTGTTGTGCCTGTGAATAGGCTGCAGTGGGTAGGTGAAGAGCAGCAGCAGCTTTCAGGGCTGGCACCTTCCTTGTGGGAGAAGCGGCCGGACGTTTGCACTTTCGGAAAAATGCATCTGCCGAGAACGAGAACGTTGAGATGCTCCATCTCTGGGAAAGCACAGATCATCAGGGCTGTTGTGCCTGTGACTAGGCTGCAGTGGGTAGGTGAAGAGCAGCAGCAGCTTTCAGGGCTGGCACCTTCCTTGTGGGAGAAGAGGCCGGACGTTTGCACATTCGGAAAATGCCTCTGCCGAGAACGAGAACGTTGAGATGCTCCATCTCTGGGAAAGCACAGATCCCCAGTGCTGTTGTGCCTGTGAATAGGCTGCAGTGGGTAGGTGAAGAGCAGCAGCAGCTTTCAGGGCTGGCACCTTCCTTGTGGGAGAAGAGGCCGGACGTTTGCACTTTCGGAAAATGCCTCTGCCGAGAACGTTGAGATGCTCCATCTCTGGGAAAGCACAGATCCCCAGGGCTGTTGTGCCTGTGACTAGGCTGCAGTGGGTAGGTGAAGAGCAGCAGCAGCTTTCAGGGCTGGCACCTTCCTTGTGGGAGAAGAGGCCGGACGTTTGCACTTTCGGAAAATGCCTCTGCCGAGAACGAGAACGTTGAGATGCTCCATCTCTGGGAAAGCACAGATCCCCAGTGCTGTTGTGCCTGTGAATAGGCTGCAGTGGGTAGGTGAAGAGCAGCAGCAGCTTTCAGGGCTGGCACCTTCCTTGTGGGAGAAGAGGCCGGACGTTTGCACTTTCGGAAAATGCATCTGCCGAGAACGAGAACGTTGAGATGCTCCATCTCTGGGAAAGCACAGATCCCCAGTGCTGTTGTGCCTGTGAATAGGCTGCAGTGGGTAGGTGAAGAGCAGCAGCAGCTTTCAGGGCTGGCACCTTCCTTGTGGGAGAAGCGGCCGGACGTTTGCACTTTCGGAAAAATGCATCTGCCGAGAACGAGAACGTTGAGATGCTCCATCTCTGGGAAAGCACAGATCCCCAGTGCTGTTGTGCCTGTGACTAGGCTGCAGTGGGTAGGTGAAGAGCAGCAGCAGCTTTCAGGGCTGGCACCTTCCTTGTGGGAGAAGAGGCCGGACGTTTGCACATTCGGAAAATGCCTCTGCCGAGAACGAGAACGTTGAGATGCTCCATCTCTGGGAAAGCACAGATCCCCAGTGCTGTTGTGCCTGTGAATAGGCTGCAGTGGGTAGGTGAAGAGCAGCAGCAGCTTTCAGGGCTGGCACCTTCCTTGTGGGAGAAGAGGCCGGACGTTTGCACTTTCGGAAAATGCATCTGCCGAGAACGTTGAGATGCTCCATCTCTGGGAAAGCACAGATCCCCAGTGCTGTTGTGCCTGTGAATAGGCTGCAGTGGGTAGGTGAAGAGCAGCAGCAGCTTTCAGGGCTGGCACCTTCCTTGTGGGAGAAGAGGCCGGACGTTTGCACTTTCGGAAAATGCCTCTGCCGAGAACGAGAACGTTGAGATGCTCCATCTCTGGGAAAGCACAGATCCCCAGGGCTGTTGTGCCTGTGAATAGGCTGCAGTGGGTAGGTGAAGAGCAGCAGCAGCTTTCAGGGCTGGCACCTTCCTTGTGGGAGAAGCGGCCGGACGTTTGCACTTTCGGAAAATGCATCTGCCGAGAACGAGAACGTTGAGATGCTCCATCTCTGGGAAAGCACAGATCCCCAGTGCTGTTGTGCCTGTGAATAGGCTGCAGTGGGTAGGTGAAGAGCAGCAGCAGCTTTCAGGGCTGGCACCTTCCTTGTGGGAGAAGAGGCCGGACGTTTGCACTTTCGGAAAATGCCTCTGCCGAGAACGAGAACGTTGAGATGCTCCATCTCTGGGAAAGCACAGATCCCCAGGGCTGTTGTGCCTGTGAATAGGCTGCAGTGGGTAGGTGAAGAGCAGCAGCAGCTTTCAGGGCTGGCACCTTCCTTGTGGGAGAAGAGGCCGGACGTTTGCACTTTCGGAAAATGCCTCTGCCGAGAACGAGAACGTTGAGATGCTCCATCTCTGGGAAAGCACAGATCCCCAGGGCTGTTGTGCCTGTGACTAGGCTGCAGTGGGTAGGTGAAGAGCAGCAGCAGCTTTCAGGGCTGGCACCTTCCTTGTGGGAGAAGAGGCCGGACGTTTGCACTTTCGGAAAAATGCATCTGCCGAGAACGAGAACGTTGAGATGCTCCATCTCTGGGAAAGCACAGATCCCCAGGGCTGTTGTGCCTGTGAATAGGCTGCAGTGGGTAGGTGAAGAGCAGCAGCAGCTTTCAGGGCTGGCACCTTCCTTGTGGGAGAAGAGGCCGGACGTTTGCACTTTCGGAAAATGCATCTGCCGAGAACGAGAACGTTGAGATGCTCCATCTCTGGGAAAGCACAGATCCCCAGGGCTGTTGTGCCTGTGACTAGGCTGCAGTGGGTAGGTGAAGAGCAGCAGCAGCTTTCAGGGCTGGCACCTTCCTTGTGGGAGAAGAGGCCGGACGTTTGCACTTTCGGAAAATGCCTCTGCCGAGAACGAGAACGTTGAGATGCTCCATCTCTGGGAAAGCACAGATCCCCAGGGCTGTTGTGCCTGTGAATAGGCTGCAGTGGGTAGGTGAAGAGCAGCAGCAGCTTTCAGGGCTGGCACCTTCCTTGTGGGAGAAGAGGCCGGACGTTTGCACTTTCGGAAAAATGCATCTGCCGAGAACGAGAACGTTGAGATGCTCCATCTCTGGGAAAGCACAGATCCCCAGGGCTGTTGTGCCTGTGAATAGGCTGCAGTGGGTAGGTGAAGAGCAGCAGCAGCTTTCAGGGCTGGCACCTTCCTTGTGGGAGAAGAGGCCGGACGTTTGCACTTTCGGAAAATGCATCTGCCGAGAACGAGAACGTTGAGATGCTCCATCTCTGGGAAAGCACAGATCCCCAGGGCTGTTGTGCCTGTGAATAGGCTGCAGTGGGTAGGTGAAGAGCAGCAGCAGCTTTCAGGGCTGGCACCTTCCTTGTGGGAGAAGCGGCCGGACGTTTGCACTTTCGGAAAAATGCATCTGCCGAGAACGAGAACGTTGAGATGCTCCATCTCTGGGAAAGCACAGATCCCCAGGGCTGTTGTGCCTGTGACTAGGCTGCAGTGGGTAGGTGAAGAGCAGCAGCAGCTTTCAGGGCTGGCACCTTCCTTGTGGGAGAAGAGGCCGGACGTTTGCACTTTCGGAAAAGCCTCTGCCGAGAACGTTGAGATGCTCCATCTCTGGGGAAAGCACAGATCCCCAGTGCTGTTGTGCCTGTGAATAGGCTGCAGTGGGTAGGTGAAGAGCAGCAGCAGCTTTCAGGGCTGGCACCTTCCTTGTGGGAGAAGAGGCCGGACGTTTGCACTTTCGGAAAATGCATCTGCCGAGAACGTTGAGATGCTCCATCTCTGGGAAAGCACAGATCCCCAGTGCTGTTGTGCCTGTGACTAGGCTGCAGTGGTAGGTGAAGAGCAGCAGCAGCTTTCAGGGCTGGCACCTTCCTTGTGGGAGAAGAGGCCGGACGTTTGCACATTCGGAAAATGCCTCTGCCGAGAACGAGAACGTTGAGATGCTCCATCTCTGGGAAAGCACAGATCCCCAGTGCTGTTGTGCCTGTGAATAGGCTGCAGTGGGTAGGTGAAGAGCAGCAGCAGCTTTCAGGGCTGGCACCTTCCTTGTGGGAGAAGAGGCCGGACGTTTGCACTTTCG
>JAQMCM010000183.1:0-35478 GCA_028022735.1 Gypaetus barbatus
GACCATGGAGGGACGGAGGTGACAATGGCGATGTGGAGGTGACAATGGCGATACGGAGGTGACCATGGAGGGACGGAGGTGACCATGGTGATGTGGAGGTGACCATGGAGGGACGGAGGTGACAATGGCGATGTGGAGGTGACCATGGAGGGATGGAGGTGACCATGGCGATATGGAGGTGACCATGGAGGGACGGAGGGTGACCATGGAGGGATGGAGGTGACAATGGCGATGTGGAGGTGACCGTGGAGGGACGGAGGTGACCAGGAGATATGGAGGTGACCATGGAGGGATGGAGGTGACCAGGAGATATGGAGGTGACCATGGAGGGACGGAGGTGACAATGGCGATACGGAGGTGACCATGGAGGGACGGAGGTGACCAGAAGGGGTGGAGGGGACAACGGAGGATGGAGGTGACAATGGAGGATGAGGGTGACCATGGAGATACGGAGGTGACCGTGGAGATAGGGAGGTGACAATGGCGATAGGGAGGTGATGACGGAAGATGGAGGTGACCACGGAAATACGGAGTTGACCACGGAGGCCGGGGGTGGGGGTGGGGGTGGCTGTGTGACCGTGGAGGCCGGGAGTGACCAGAAGAGAGGGCGGGGGGCCGGGCGGGGCCGGGGCGGGGCAGGGCTCCTCCTCACCCTCCAGGTAGTTCCTGGCGACGAACTTGAGGGCCTCGTCAGCAGGATGACGGGGAAGGAGATCTTCAGCACCATGAACCAGTGCGGCAGGTCCAGGGGCGTCAGCTTGAAGATCATCTGGGGGGTGCGGGGGGGGGGGATGGGACACGGGTTGAGCCACGGTGGACCCCCCCCCCCCTTCCCCAGCAAGCCACCATGGCCACCAGCCCCATGGCTACCACCCCTGATTGGCCATCACCCCCATGGGCACCAACCCCGCTAGGGCCACCAGCCCCCATGGCCACCAACCTCCCCGTGGCCACCAGCCCCATGGCCACCAGCAGCGATGGCTACCAATCCCATGGCCACCATCTTGATGGCCACCGACCTCCCCATGGCCGCCAGCCCCATGGCTACCACCCCTGATGGCCACCAACCCCTCTATGGCCAACAGCCCCGTGTCTACCAACTCCCATGGCCACCAACCTCCCCGTGGCCACCAGCCCAATGGCCACCAGCTCCCCCATGGCCACCAAACCTCCCCAGCACCACCAACAGCGATGGCTACCAACCCTAATGGCCACCAACCTCCCCATGGCCACCAACCTCCCCATGGCCACCAACCCCTCTCATGACCATCTACCAACTCCCCTGGCCACCAACCTCCCCGTGGCCACCAGCCCAATGGCCACCAGCTCCCCCATGGCCACCAAACCTCCCCAGCCACCAACAGCGATGGCTACCAACCCCAATGGCCACCAACCCCTCTATGGCCATGTCTACCAACTCCCCCGGCCACCAACCTCCCCGTGGCCACCAGCCCAATGGCCACCAGCTCCCCCATGGCCACCAACCTCCCCGTGGCCACCAGCCCCATGGCCACCAGCAGCGATGGCTACCAATCCCATGGCCACCATCTTGATGGCCACCAACCTCCCCATGGCCGCCAGCCCCATGGCTACCACCCCTGATGGCCACCAACCCCTCTATGGCCAACAGCCCCCGTGTCTACCAACTCCCATGGCCACCAACCTCCCCGTGGCCACCAGCCCAATGGCCACCAGCTCCCCCATGGCCACCAAACCTCCCCAGCCACCAACAGCGATGGCTACCAACCCTAATGGCCACCAACCTCCCCATGGCCACCAACCCCTCTATGACCATCTACCAACTCCCCCCGGCCACCAACCTCCCCGTGGCCACCAACCTCCCCATGGCCACCAATCCCTCTATGACCATCTACCAACTCCCCCGGCCACCAACCTCCCCGTGGCCACCAGCCCAATGGCCACCAGCTCCCCCACGGCCACCAAACCTCCCCAGCCACCAACAGCGACGGCCACCAACCCCAATGGCCACCAACCTCCCTGTGGCCACCAACCCCTCTACGGCCGTGTCTACCAACTCCCCCGGCCACCAACCTCCTCGTGGCCACCAGCCCCGTGGCCACTAGCCCCGTGGCCACCAGCCCCCCGTCCCCCCTCTTACGGGCAGGGGGTCGACGTAGAGGATGACGAAGTGGAGGGACATGGAGAGGCAGATGGAGCCCATCAGCCAGATGTTGACCCACGGCGGCATGCGGGAGCAGCGACTGGTTCTCGGAGAGGCTGGAGAGGGGACACGGCACGTGGGGACGGGGACACGCCAAGGTGGCGATGATGGTGACGATGGTGGTGGTGGTGGTGATGGTTGTGATGGTGGTGGCGTTGGTGATGGTGGTGATGGTCGGTGACGGGAGCGTTGGTGATGGTGGTGATGATGGTTATGGTGGTGATGGTGATGATGGTTGTGGTGGTCATGGTGGTGTTGGTGATGGTGATGATGGTTATGGTGGCGATGGGAGCGTTGGTGATGGGTGGTGGTGATGGTGATGATGGTGGCGTTGGTGATGATGGTGATGGTGGTGATGGGAGCGTTGGTGATGGTGATGATGGTTATGGTGGTGATGGTGGTGGTGATGGTGATGATGGTTGTGGTGGTCATGGTGGTGTTGGTGATGGTGATAATGGTTATGGTGGCGATGGCGGTGGTGATGGTGATGATGGTTATGGTGGTCATGGTGGTGGTGATGGTGATGATGGTGGCGTTGGTGATGATGGGTTGTGGTGGCGATGGTGGCGTTGGTGATGGTGATGATGGTTATGGTGGTCATGGTGGTGTTGGTGATGATGGTTATGGTGGCGATGGTGGCGTTGGTGATGGTGATGATGGTTATGGTGGTCATGGTGGTGTTGGTGATGATGGTTATGGTGGTCATGGTGGTGTTGGTGATGATTATGGTGGTGACGGTGGCGTTGGTGATGGTGATGATGGTTATGGTGGCGATGGAGAGCGTTGGTGATGATTATGGTGGTGACGGTGGCATTGGTGATGATGGTTATGGTGGTTGTGATGGTGATGATGGTGGCGTTGGTGATGGTTATGGTGGTGATGGTGGCGGTGGTGATGGTGATGATGGTGGTCATGGTGGTGTTGGTGATGGATGGGTTATGGTGGTGGTGATGATGGTCTATGCGTGGGCGATGGTGATAGCGATGGTGATGATATGGTGGCGTTGGTGATGGTGATGGTGGTGATGGTAGCGTTGGCGATGGCGATGATGGTGACGGTGGTGAGGAGGAGCAGCCCCTACCTGTTGAGGGCGTTGCACATCTCGATGGTGACCAGGACGGAGAGGGCCATGGTCATGGGCACCGGCGACTCGAAGATTTCGCAGTCCAGGGCCTCGAATTCCACGTTGTGCTCCGTGCACTGCATGAAGTGGGTCTGCGGGGACACCGGCGGGGGACGTCACCGCGGTGGCACCGTGGCCGCCACCCCCGGGTGGTGAAGGGCATATGGGGGGGGGGGTGTGGTGTCAGGATGGGGACCTCGGGGTCATGAGGGGGGACGGTGGGGTCACCATGGGGAACTTTGGAGTCATGATGAAGATGAGAGGGGTGACCGTGAGGAGCCCAGGACCACCACGGGGATGGCAGGGCCATCACGGGGACCGTGGGGGCCACCACGGGGATGGCGGGGTCATGACGGGGACCGTCATGGGGACCTTGGGGCCACCCATGGGGACGGCGGGTCCATCACGAGGACCTTGGGGCCACCATGGGGACCTTGGGGCCACCATGGGCATGGCAGGGCCATCACGAGGACCTTGGGGCCACCATGGGGATATGGCAGGTCCATCACGAGGACCTTGGGGCCACCATGGGGACCTTGGGGCCACCATGGGCATGGCAGGGCCATCACGAGGACCTTGGGGGCCACCATGGGGACCTTGGGGCCACCATGGGCATGGCGGGGTCCATCACGAGGACCTTGGGGCCACCATGGGGACCTTGGGGCCACCATGGGCATGGCGGGTCCATCACGAGGACCTTGGGGCCACCATGGGGACCTTGGGGCCACCATGGGCAATGGCAGGTCCATCACGAGGACCTTGGGGCCACCATGGGGACCTTGGGGCCACCATGGGCATGGCGGGTCCATCACGAGGACCTTGGGGCCACCATGTGGGACCTTGGGGGCCACCATGAGCATGGCAGGTCCATCACGAGGACCTTGGGGGCCACCATGGGGATATGGCGGGTCCATCACGAGGACCTTGGGGCCCACCATGGGGACCTTGGGGCCACCATGGGCATGGCGGGTCCATCACGAGGACCTTGGGGCCACCATGGGGGACCTTGGGGCCACCATGGGCATGGCGTGGTCCATCATGAGGACCTTGGGGCCACCATGGGGACCTTGGGGCCACCATGGGCATGGCGGGTCCATCACGAGGACCTTGGGGCCACCATGGGGACCTTGGGGCCACCATGGGCATGGCGGGTCCATCACGAGGACCTTGGGGCCACCATGGGGATATGGGCGGGTCCATCACGAGGACCTTGGGGCCACCACGGGGACCTTGGGGCCACCATGGGCATCGCGGGTCCATCACGAGGACCTTGGGGCCACCATGGGGATATGGCGGGTCCATCACGAGGATCTTGGGGGCCACCACAGGGACCTTGGGGCCACCATGAGCATGGGAGGGCCATCATGAGGACCTTGAGGCCACCGCAGGATCGTGGCGACCCTGAGGTCACCTTAGGGACCCCGTGGTTGTCATCGCGGGGCGGGGGGGGGGTCCAGCACTCACCAGCTGGTGGTAGGTGACGCTGGGACCCATCCTCGGCGTAGAGGAACCACCACGCCGCCGCGCCCCACGGTGGCGGCAGCCCACGTACCCTGGGGAGAGAGCATGGGGGTGGACGGGGGTGAGATGGAGGTGGGGGACCACCACCATGGTGGGTGTGTGTGGGGGGGTGTCTACAAAGGACCACCGTCATGGGCGTCTACGTGAGACCACCACCACGGGGGGTCTACAAGAGACCACCATGGGGGTCTAGAAGAGACCCCCCACCATGGAGACCTACAAAAGACCACCATGGGGGTCTACAAGGATCCACCCTAGAAGGGACAACCACCATGGAGGTCTAGAAGGTGGCACCACGGGGGTCTAGAAGAGACCACCACCATGGAGATCTACAGGAGACCACCACGGAGATCTACAAGGGGGCACCATGGGGGTCTAGAAGAGGCCACCACCATGGAGATCTACAAGAGACCACCACGGGGGTCTACAAGGCATCATCATGGAGGTCTACAAGAGACCACCACCATGGAGACCTACAAAAGACCACCATGGGGGTCTACAAGGATCCACCCTAGAAGGGACGACCACCATGGGGGTCTAGAAGCGACCACCATCACGGAGATCTACAAGAGACCACCATGGAGGTCTACAAGGCATCATCATGGAGGTCTACAAGAGACCACCACCACAGAGATCTACAAGAGACCACCACGGGGGTCTAGAAGAGACCACCACCATGGAGACCTTCAAGAGACCACCACGGGGTCTACAAGGCATCATCATGGAGGTCTACAAGAGACCACCACCATGGAGACCTACAAGAGACAACCACGGGGGTCTACAAGAATCCACCCTAGAAGGGACGACCACCATGGGGGTCTAGAAGCGACCACCATCACGGAGATCTACAAGAGACCACCATGGAGGTCTACAAGGCATCATCATGGAGGTCTACAAGAGACCACCACCACAGAGATCTACAAGAGACCACCACGGGGGTCTAGAAGAGACCACCACCATGGAGACCTTCAAGAGACCACCACGGGGGTCTACAAGGCATCATCATGGAGGTCTACAAGAGACCACCACCATGGAGATCTACAAGAGACAACCATGGGGGTCTACAAGAATCCACCCTAGAAGGGATGACCACCATGGGGGTCTAGAAGCGACCACCATCACGGAGATCTACAAGAGACCACCATGGAGGTCTACAAGGCATCATCATGGAGGTCTACAAGAGACCACCACCACAGAGATCTACAAGAGACCACCACGGGGGTCTAGAAGAGACCACCACCATGGAGACCTTCAAGAGACCACCACGGGGGTCTACAAGGCATCATCATGGAGGTCTACAAGAGACCACCACCATGGAGATCTACAAGAGACAACCATGGGGGTCTACAAGAATCCACCCTAGAAGGGATGACCACCATGGGGGTCTAGAAGCGACCACCATCACGGAGATCTACAAGAGACCACCATGGAGGTCTACAAGGCATCATCATGGAGGTCTACAAGAGACCACCACCACAGAGATCTACAAGAGACCACCACGGGGGTCTAGAAGAGACCACCACCATGGAGACCTTCAAGAGACCACCACGGGGGTCTACAAGGCATCATCATGGAGGTCTACAAGAGACCACCACCATGGAGATCTACAAGAGACAACCATGGGGGTCTACAAGAATCCACCCTAGAAGGGATGACCACCATGGGGGTCTAGAAGCGACCACCATCACGGAGATCTACAAGAGACCACCATGGAGGTCTACAAGGCATCATCATGGAGGTCTACAAGAGACCACCACCACAGAGATCTACAAGAGACCACCACGGGGGTCTAGAAGAGACCACCACCATGGAGACCTACAAGAGACCACCACGGGGGTCTACAAGGCATCATCATGGAGGTCTAGAAGCGACCACCACCATGGAGACCTACAAGAGACCACCACGGGGGTCTACAAGGCATCATCATGGAGGTCTAGAAGAGACCACCACCATGGAGACCTACAAGAGACCACCACGGGGGTCTACAAGGCATCATCATGGAGGTCTAGAAGAGACCACCACCATGGAGATCTACAAGAGACCACCACAGGGGTCTACAAGGGGGCACCATGGGGGTCTAGAAGCGACCACCACCATGGAGACCTACAAGAGACCACCACGGGGGTCTACAAGGCATCATCATGGAGGTCTAGAAGAGACCACCACCATGGAGACCTACAAGAGACCACCACCACAGAGATCTCCAAGACCCCACCATGGAGCTCTACAAGGGGGCACCATGGGGGTCTAGAAGCGACCACCACCACAGAGATCTCCAAGAGCCCACCACCACAGCGGTGGGCGGCATCTACGAGGGCTCCCCAACCGGGGGTGTCGTGTCACCTCCAAAAGACCACCCTGGAGATTGCGGGGGTGTCATTTCCCACCCCTCCACCCCCCCCAAAATGTCTCACCCCCGATGGCCAAGTAGCGGAAGAAGAGCCACCCGCTGATGAGGGGCTCCTTGGGGCTGCGGGGGGGCTTGTCCATGATGTCCAGGTCGGGGGGGTTGAAGCCCAAAGCGGTGGCCGGCAGCCCGTCCGTCACCAGGTTGACCCAAAGGAGTTGGACCGGGATGAGCGCCTCCGGCAAACCCAGCGCCGCCGTCAGGAAGATACTGGGAGAGCCGGTGGAGGTGGTGGTGGTGGGGGGGGGGGGGGGGGGGGGAAGGAGGGGGTCAGGGGGAACTGGGAGGAACTGGGGAGGTGTGGGAGGGGGTGAGGGTTAAGGGGAACTGGGGGGGATTGGGGAATTGGGGGTCTGGGGGGGAAGCGGTGGGGCTGGAGGGGACTAGGAGGGTTGGGGGGGAACTGGAAGGAACTGGGAGGGGCGTCGGGGGGAACTGGGAGGAAGTGGGGAGGTGTGTGGGGGGTGAGGGTTAAGGGGAACTGGGGGGGATTGGGGAATTGGGGGTCTGGGGGGGAAGCGGTGGGGCTGGAAGGGATTTAGGGGGGGACTGGGAGGGTTGGGGAGGAACTGGGAGGAACTGGGAGGGGCGTCAGGGGCAACTGGGAGGAACTGGGGAGCTGGGTGGGGGTTAAGGGGAACTGGGGGTGATTGGGGGGACTTGGGGGAAGCAGTGGGGCTGGAGGGGATTGGTGGGACTGGGAGGGGGGGGGTCGAGGGGAACTGGGGGGGACTGGGATGAACTGGGGAAGTTTGGGTGGATTGGAGGGACCTGAGAGGGGCCTGGGGGGGGGACCAAGGGGGTTTGGAGCGGACAGGAGGGAACTGGAGAAACTGGTGGGAACGGGTGGGACTAGAAGGAAGCTGGCGAGATGGGGGGGGCACCGGGGATGAACTGGGACAAACTGGGATGAACTGGGGAAGTTTGGGTGGATCGGAGGGACTTGGGGGGTGTGTGAGGGGGACCAAGGGGGTTTGGGGCGGACGGGAGGGAACTGGAGAAACTGGTGGGAACGGGTGGGACTAGAAGGAAGCTGGCGAGATTGGGGGGGGGGGGGGCACTGGGGACGAACTGGGCTGAACTGGGCTGAACTGGGAGGCCGCCGCCCTCTCACCAGACCACCTCCCCGACGTTGGAGGAGATGAGGTAGCGGATGAACTGCTTCATGTTGTTGTAGATGGCCCGGCCCTCCTCCACCGCCGCCACGATGGTGGAGAAGTTGTCGTCGGCCAAGACCATCTCGGAGGCCGTCTTGGCCACCGCCGTCCCCGAGCCCATGGCGATGCCGATCTCGGCCTTCTTCAGCGCCGGCGCGTCGTTCACCCCGTCGCCCGTCTGTGCCGGGGAGGGAGGGGTGGGGGTCAGCCGCGGAGAGGGGTGGGGGGGTCTCCCAAGAAGGGTGGTGGGTCTCCCAAGAGTGGTGATGGGGCTCCCAAGGGGGTTATGGGTCTCCCAAGAGGGTGGTGGGTCTCCCAAAAGTGGTGATGGGGCTCCCAAGGGGGTTATGGGTCTCCCAAGGGGGGGTGGGGGGTCTCCCAAGAGGGTTATGGGTCTCCCAAGAAGGGTCGGGGGTCTCCCAAGAGGGTTATGGGTCTCCCAAGAAGGGTGGGGGGTCTCCCAAGAAGGGTTATGGGTCTCCCAAGAAGGGTGGGGGGTCTCCCAAGGAGGTTATGGGTCTCCCACGAAGGGTGAGGGGTCTCCCAAGAAGGGTGGGGGGTCTCCCAAGGGGGTTATGGGTCTCCCAAGAAGGGTGGGGGGTCTCCCAAGAGGGTGGGGGGGTCTCCCAAGGGGGGTGGGGGGTCTCCCAAGAGGGTTATGGGTCTCCCAAAAGTGGTGATGGGTCTCCCAAGAGGGTTATGGGTCTCCCAAGAAGGGTGGGGGGTCTCCCAAGAGGGTTATGGGTCTCCCAAGGGTGGTGGGAGGTCTCCCAAGGGGGGTGGGGGGTCTCCCAAGAAGGGTGGGGGGTCTCCCAAGGGGGTTAAGGGTCTTCCAAGGGGGTTAAGGGTCTTCCAAGGGGGTTATGGGTCTCTCAAGGGGGTTATGGGTCTCCCAAGGGGGGTGGGGGGTCTCCCAAGAGGGTTATGGGTCTCCCAAGAAGGGTGGGGGGTCTCCCAAGGGGGGTGGGGGGGTCTCCCAAGAGGGTGGTGGGTGCCCCAAGGAGGGGGTGGGTGCCCCCTGGGGAGGGTATCAGCCACCCTTGAGCTCCAGAGCATCTCCTGCAGATGTGACGGGACCTCAAGGCTGGGTCAGAGCGATGCTGGAAGGCCCAGGAGCACCCCAAAAGTGACAGTGGACCCCCCCCCAGGAGCACCCCAAAGTGATGCTGGACCCCCCAGGAGCACCCCAGAGCAATGCTGGACCCCCAAAACCATGTCAGAGCGATGCTGGACCCTCAAAACCCCACGTCAGAGCGATGCTGGAGCTCCAGGAGCACCCCAGAGTGACATTGGACCCCCAAAACCCCCGTCACACAGCGATGATGGACCCCCAAAACCCACGTCCCAGCGATGATGGAGCTCCAGAAGCACCCTAGAGCGATGCTGGACCCCCAAAACACCCATCACAGCGATGATGGACCCCCAAAACCCCCGTCACAGCGCTACTGGAGCCCCAGGAGCACCTCAGAGCGATGATGGACCCCCAAAACCCCAGGTCAGAGTGATACTGGAGCTCCAGGAGCACCCCAGAGCGATGATGGACCCCCAAAACCCACGTCACAGTGATGCTGGAGCTCCAGGAGCACCCTAGAGTGATGACGGACCCCCAAAACCCCCGTCACAGCGATGCTGGAGCTCCAGGAGCACCTCAGCGTGACGATGGACCCCCAAAACCCACGTCACAGCGATGATGGACCCTCAAAACCCACGTCAGAGTGATGATGGACCCTCAAAACCCACGTCAGAGCGATGCTGGAGCACCCCAGAGTGATGCTAGACCCCCAAAACCCACGTCACAGTGATGATGGACCCCCAAAACCATGTCAGAGCGATGCTGGAGCTCCAGGAGCACCCTAGAGTGATGTTGGACCCCCAAAACCCACATCTCACAGCGATGATGGACCCCCAAAAGCCACATCAGAGTGCTACTGGAGCTCTAGCAGCACCCCAGCATGATGATGGACCCCCAAAACCCACATCAGAGTGATGCTGGAGCTCCAGGAGCACCCTAGAGTGATGTTGGACCCCCAAAACCACGTCACACAGCAATGATGGACCCCCAAAACACACGTCAGAGTGCTACTAAAGCTCCAGGAGCACCCCAGAGAGATGATGGACCCCCAAAACCCATGTCAGAGCAATGCTGGAGCACCCCAGAGTGATGCTGGACCCCCAAAACCCCCGTCAGAGTGATGATGGACCCCCAAAACCCACGTCAGAGCGCTACTGAAGCTCCAGGAGCACCCCAGAGTGATGATGGACCCCCAAAACCCATGTCAGAGTGATGCTGGACCCCCAAAACCCACGTCAGAGCGCTACTGAAGCTCCAGGAGCACCCCAGAGTGATGATGGACCCCCAAAACCCACGTCAGAGTGATGATGGACCCCCAAAACCCACGTCAGAGCGCTACTGAAGCTCCAGGAGCACCCCAGAGTGATGATGGACCCCCAAAACCACGTCACACAGCAATGATGGACCCCCAAAACCCACGTCAGAGCGCTACTGGAGCTCCAGGAGCACCCCAGAGCGATGCTGGACCCCCAAAACCCACGTCAGAGTGATGACGGACCCCCAAAACCCACGTCAGAGCGCTACTGAAGCTCCAGGAGCACCCCAGAGTGATGATGGACCCCCAAAACCCACATCAGAGTGATGATGGACCCCCAAAACCCACGTCACACAGCAATGATGGACCCCCAAAACCCACGTCAGAGCGCTACTGAAGCTCCAGGAGCACCCCAGAGTGATGATGGACCCCCAAAACCACGTCACACAGCAATGATGGACCCCCAAACCCCACGTCAGAGCGCTACTGGAGCTCCAGGAGCACCCCAGAGTGATGATGGACCCCCAAAACCACGTCACACAGCAATGATGGACCCCCAAAACCCACGTCAGAGTGCTACTGGAGCTCCAGGAGCACCCCAGAGTGATGATGGACCCCCAAAACCCACGTCAGAGCGCTACTGAAGCTCCAGGAGCACCCCAGAGCGATGCTGGACCCCCAAAACCCACGTCAGAGTGATGACGGACCCCCAAAACCCACGTCAGAGCGCTACTGAAGCTCCAGGAGCACCCCAGAGTGATGATGGACCCCCAAAACCCACATCAGAGTGATGATGGACCCCCAAAACCCGCGTCAGAGTGATGCTGGACCCCCAAAACCCACGTCAGAGCGCTACTGAAGCTCCAGGAGCACCCCAGAGTGATGATGGACCCCCAAAACCACGTCACACAGCAATGATGGACCCCCAAAACCCACGTCAGAGCGCTACTGGAGCTCCAGGAGCACCCCAGAGTGATGATGGACCCCCAAAACCACGTCACACAGCAATGATGGACCCCCAAAACCCACGTCAGAGCGCTACTGGAGCTCCAGGAGCACCCCAGAGTGATGACGGACCCCCAAAACCCCGTGACCCTTACCATGGCGGTGATCTCATCGAAAGACTGGAGGAACTCGACGATCTTGGACTTGTGGGTGGGCTCGACGCGGGCGAAGCAGCAGGCACGGCGGCAGGCTTCCCGCTGCTCGGCGGGGGGCAGGTCGTCGAATTCCCGCCCCGTGTACGCCCGTCCCGTCACCTCCTCATCCTCGCTGAAGATGCCGATGCGGCGGCAGATGGCGATGGCCGTCCCTTTGTTATCGCCCGTGATCATGATGACCCGGATGCCGGCATCCCGGCAGAGGCGGATGGAACCCATCACTTCTTTACGGGGGGGGTCCAGCATCCCCACGCAGCCCACGAAGGTCAAGTCCGTCTGGGGGAACAGGGACGGATGGGACTGGGGACCCTGGACACCCATGAAGGATCAATGACCCCCCCAGAGAAGGTTTTAGGTGGCCATATGGGACCAGGGACCCCAAAATGGGGACACTGCACACCCTTGAAGGACCAAGGACCCCCCCAGAGAAGGTTTTATGAGGCCATATGGGACCGGGGACCCCAAAAAGGGGACACCGGACCCCGTTATAGGACCAAGGACCCCCCCAGAGAAGGTTTTACATGGCCATATGGGACCAGAGACCCCCAAGAGAGGACCTCAAACACCCTTATAGGACCAAAGACCCCCCCAGTGAAGGTTTTAGGAGGCCATATGGGACCAGGGACCCCAAAAAGGGGACACCGGACCCCGTTATAGGACCAAGGACCCCCCCAGAGAAGGTTTTAGGTGGCCATATGGGACCGGGGACCCCAAAAAGGGGACACCGGACCCCGTTATAGGACCAAGAACCCCCCCAGAGAAGGTTTTAGGTGGCCATATGGGACCAGGGACCCCAAAATGGGGACCCTGGACACCCATGAAGGATCAATGACCCCCCCAGTGAAAGTTTTATGAGGCCATATGGGACCGGGGACCCCAAAAAGGGGACACCGGACCCCGTTATAGGACCAAGGACCCCCCCCGAGAAGGTTTTAGGTGGCCATATGGGACCGGGGACCCCAAAAAGGGGACACCGGACCCCGTTATAGGACCAAGGACCCCCCCCGAGAAGGTTTTAGGTGGCCATATGGGACCGGGGACCCCAAAAAGGGGACACCGGACCCCGTTATAGGACCAAGGACCCCCCCCCGAGAAGGTTTTAGGTGGCCATATGGGACCGGGGACCCCAAAAAGGGGACACCGGACCCCGTTATAGGACCAAGGACCCCCCCCGAGAAGGTTTTAGGTGGCCATATGGGACCGGGGACCCCAAAAAGGGGACACCGGACCCCGTTATAGGACCAAGGACCCCCCCAGAGAAGGTTTTAGGTGGCCATATGGGACCGGGGACCCCAAAAAGGGGACACCGGACCCCGTTATAGGACCAAGGACCCCCCCCGAGAAGGTTTTAGGTGGCCATATGGGACCGGGGACCCCAAAAAGGGGACACCGGACCCCGTTATAGGACCAAGGACCCCCCCCCGAGAAGGTTTTAGGTGGCCATATGGGACCAGGGACCCCAAAATGGGGACACTGGACACCCTTGGAGGACCAAGGACCCCCCCAGAGAAGGTTTTAGGTGGCCATATGGGACCGGGGACCCCAAAAAGGGGACACCGGACCCCGTTATAGAACCAAGGACCCCCCCCGAGAAGGTTTTAGGTGGCCATATGGGACCAGGGACCCCAAAAAGGGGACACCGGACCCCCACGAAGGACCAAGGACCCCCAAGAAAGGTGTCACACGGCCATGTGGGACCGAGGACCCTGAAGAGGGGCCACGACGCAGCCGTACGGGACCGACGCCCCCCCCCCAAGATGGGGCTTATAGGGGTCATACGGGACTGGAGACCCCACGAAGGCCTCACAGGAGGGCAGGGGACCCCCCCCCAAAATCACCTCGTACTCGGCGAACTTGGTGGAGTCCTCCAGGACCATGTCCTCCTTCTTGGGGGGGGTGTCGCGGGTGGCCAAGGCCAGGCAGCGTAGGGTGTCGCGCCCGGTGCCCCACTCCTTGATGACGGCGAGGATCTTCTCCTTGACGACCGGCGTCAGGGGCACCCGCGTGGTGCCCACCCGGACGTAGTTACAGCGGTCGATGACGCCCTCGGGGGCACCCTACGAGGGGGACGCGGCGGTCACAGGGTGATGGGGACACGGCGACGCGGTTGACGGGACACGGGGTCGTGGCGACGGGTCACGGGGACGCGGCGACGGGTCACGGGGACGCGGTGGTGGGACATTGGGTCATGGCGATGGGTCACAGGGACGTGGTGATGGACACAGGGACGTGGTGATGGGTCGTGGGGACGCGGTGGTGGGACGTGGGGACACGGTGGTGGGTCACGGGGACGCGGTGGTGGGACATTGGGTCATGGCGATGGGTCACAGGGACGTGGTGATGGACACAGGGACGTGGTGATGGGTCGTGGGGACGCGGTGGTGGGACATTGGGTCGTGGTGATGGACACAGGGACGTGGTGATGGGACGTCGGGACACGGTGGTGGGTCGTGGGGACACGGTGATGGGGTGATGGGTCCCAGGGACGTGGTGATGGGATGTGGGGACACGGTGATGGGACATGAGGACACGGTGATGGGTCATGGGGACGTGGTGATGGGACGTGAGGACGCGGTGATGGGACGTGAGGACGCGGTGATGGGTCATGGAGATGCGGTGATGGACACGGGGACGCTGTGATGGGACATTGGGTCATGGCGATGGGTCACAGGGACGTGGTGATGGGACACGGACACGGTGATGGGTTACGGGGATACGGTGATGGGTCATGGGGACGTGGTGATGGGTCGTGGGGACGTGGTGGTGGGTCACAGGGACGTGGTGATGGACACGGGGACACGGTGATGGGAAAGGGACATGGTGATGGGACACGAGGACACAGTGATGGGCCGTGGGGACGTGGTGATGGACACGGGGACACGGTGATGGGACATTGGGTCATGGTGATGGGTCACAGGGACGTGGTGATGGGACGTGGGGATGCAGCGGTGGGACATGGGGACGTGGTGGTGGGTCACAGGGACGTGGTGGTGGGTCACGGGGACGCAGTGGTGGGATATTGGGTCGTGGTGGTGGGTCACAGGGACGTGGTGGTGGGATGTGGGGACACGAGGACACGGTGAGGGGACATCGGGTCACGGTGATGGGTCACGGGGCCGCGGTGACGGGACTCACCTTGATGAACATCTTGTTGCCCACGGCGGCCCGGGAGGCTTTGGCTGGGGAGCAGTAGACGGACATGGACTTGCGGTCGCGGGAGAACTCCAAGGTGAACTCCTTCTTCATCAGCTGCTTGATGACCTGGGGACGGGGGGGGGAACATCGTTAAGGGGGTGGGACACCGAGGAAGAGGGGACGGTCGGGGTCAACGAGGCAACGGTGGGGTCAACGAGGCAACGGTGAGGGTCAACGAGGCAACGGTGGGGGTCAACGAGGCAACGGTGGGGGACACGACGTGGGGTCGACGGGACGCACGGGGACGTGGGGACACGGGGCGAAGCGGGGACATGGCGGGGGACGGGAGGGGACGAGGTCGGGGCCGCTTACGGAGTTGCAGGCGTTGGCCCGCTCCACCTTGGAGAGGCTGCGGACGTCGGTGTTGAAGACGTTCATCTTCTCCACCAAGCAGGTGAGGGCCGTCTCCGTCGCCTCCCCCACCTTCTCGTAGATGCCCTTGGACTGCGGGGGACAGGCGCGGTGGCACCGGCGTGGCGGTGGCACCGCCGGGGACGCGGCGGGGGGGACGGGACACACACACGGGGTGGGGGGGGTCACCTCGTTGTAGTCGAGGGAGGAGTCGTTGCAGAGGGCGCAGATGGTGGCCAGCTCCACCAGCCCGTCGTACTGCCCGGCCTTCACGGGCTTCTCCTGCTTCAGCCTGGGGGACACGGGGGACACGTGGACAGGCGGGAGGTTTGGGGACGGGACACGGGGCGGGGACGCTGGGCTGACACCCCTCGGGGTGTCCCCAGGACCCCCCTGAGTGCCACAACGTCCCTAAGGACAGCCTGATGTCCCCTTGGGTGCCCTGAAGTCCCCAAGGACCCCCTGGTGTCCTCAAGGACCCCCTGATGTCCCCTTGGGTGCCCCAACGTCCCCAAGGACACCCTGAGATCCCCCTGGGTGCCCCGATGTCCCCAAGGACCCCCTGATGTCCCCTTGGGTGCCCCAACGTCCCCAAGGACACCCTGAGATCCCCCTGGGTGCCCCGATGTCCCCAAGGACCCCCTGATGTCCCCTTGGGTGCCCCAACGTCCCCAAGGACCCCCTGATGTCCCCCTGGGTGCCCCAACATCCTCAAGGACCCCCTGACGTCCCCGTGGCTGCCCCGATGTCCCCCAGCCCCTCTTGGGTACCCCAACACCCCCCCCCCCCCCCAGTCGCTCCAACATCTCCCGGGACCGTCACCAACGGGGACACCCCTCCCCCCAGCCCCCCCAAGAAGGGTCGTTACCAGCCCCTGGGGGACAGGGACCCCCAGGAGGGGTCACCAGGGTCCCATGGGTGCCAGGTCACTCACACGTCTCCCTCGGGGGCGTAGGTGGAGCCGGTGATGGAGAATTCGTTGAGGGAGCAGACGTCGCCCTCCACCTTGTCCACGACGAACATCTGGGGGGGGGGGGGGTAGAGGAAAAGGGGTCGGGGGTGTCCTGGGGGGGCGTTCGTTGGGGACACTGAGGCACCCAGGGGATGGCAGGGGGTTTTGGGGGACATTGAGGCACCCAAGGGGGACATCAAGGGGTCCTGGGGGACCTTGGAGAACCCAAGGGGATGTGAGGGGTTCCTGGAGGATCCGAGGGGACATGAGAAGGTCCCAGAGGACCGTGGGGCACCCAAGGGGACGCGAGGGGTTCCTGGAGGACCCGAGGGGACACGAGAAGGTCCCAGAGGACCGTGGGGCACCCAAGGGGACGTGAGGGGTTCCTGGAGGACCTGAGGGGACACGAGAAGGTCCCAGAGGACCGTGGGGCACCCAAGGGGACGCGAGGGGTTCCCAGGGGACCTCGGGGCACCCCACCACGGCCCCCCCACCTTGCAGACGGACATCTGGTTGGTGGTGAGGGTGCCGGTCTTGTCGGAGCAGATGACGGAGGTGCAGCCCAGTGTCTCCACCGAGGGCAGGCTCCTGACGATGGCGTTCTTCTTGGCCATGCGCCGGGTCCCCAGCGCCAGGCAGGTGGTGATGACGGCCGGGAGCCCTACGGGAAGGTGTCCCCTCAGCCCCACGGCGGGACCACCAGCCCCACGGCGGGGCCAGGGGGAGGTGACAGGCCCATAAAGCACCGAGGGAGGGTGTTACAAGCCCACACAGGGTCAAGGACGGACGTTCTAAGTCCATATCGGGCCAAGGAAAAGCATTCTAAACCCATACGGGGTCAAGGACGGACGTTCTAAACCCATACGGGGTCAAGGATTGACGTTGTAAATCCATGAATAATCAAGGACGGACGTTCTAAACCCACATAGTATCATGGATTGGTGTTCTAAATCCACGTAAGATCAAGTGCGGGCATTCTCAACCCACGTAGAATCAAAAAATGACATTCTAAACCCATAAATAATCAAGGATGGATGTTCTAAACCCATACAGGATCAAGAATGGGCATTACAAACCCGTAAAACATCAAAAATGGACCTTACAAACCCGTAGAACATCAAAGACGGATACTCTAATCCCATGTAGGGTCAAAGGCGGACATTACAAACCCATAAATGATCAAAAATGCACAATCTAAGCTCATGAATGGTGAAAAATAGACATTACAAGCCCATAAATGATAAAAAACAGACATTCTAAGCCCATCTAGAATCAAAAATGGACATTCTAAGCCTGTAGAACATAAAAAATGCACGTCCCAAGTCCATCTAAGATCAAAAATGGACATTCTAAGCTCATAAAACATCAAAAATGACCATTACAAACCCATACAACGTCAAACACAGACATTCTAAGCCCATCTAGGGTCAAAGATGGACATTACAAACACATAAATGATCAAAAACGGACGTTACAAGCCCATAAATGATCAAAAATGGACATTCTAAGCTCACTTAGCATCAAAGACGATCATTTGGGGGCTTGTAATGTCCAAAACCAAACATTCTAAGCCCATCTAAGATCAAAAATGGACATTCTAAGTCCATCTAGAATCAAAAATGGACATTTTAAGTCCATCTGGAATAAAAAATGGACATTCTAAGCCCATAAAAAATCAAAACCAGACATTACGAACCCGTAAACGATAAAAAATGGACATTACAAACCCGTAAATGATCAAAAATGGATATCCTAAGCCCATAAACGATCAAAAATGGACATTACAAACCTGTAAACGATCAAAAATGGACATTCTAAGCCCCTAAATAATCAAAAACGGACATTACGAACCCGTGAACAATCAAAAATGGACATTCTAAGCCCATAAACGATCAAAAACAGATATTATGAACCCGTAAATGATCAAAAATGGACATTCTAAGCCCATAAACGATCAAAAACGCACATTACGAACCCGTGAACAATCAAAAATGGACATTCTAAGCCCATAAACGATCAAAAACAGATATTATGAACCCGTAAATGATCAAAAATGGACATTCTAAGCCCGTAAACGATCAAAAACGCACATTACGAACCCGTGAACAATCAAAAATGGACATTCTAAGCCCATAAACGATTAAAAACAGATATTATGAACCCGTAAATGATCAAAAATGGACATTCTAAGCCCGTAAACGACCAAAAATGCACATTACGAACCCGTGAACAATCAAAAATGGACATTCTAAGCCCATAAACGATCAAAAACAGATATTATGAACCCGTAAATGATCAAAAATGGACATTCTAAGCCCGTAAACGATCAAAAACGCACATTACGAACCCGTGAACAATCAAAAATGGACATTCTAAGCCCATAAACGATCAAAAACAGATATTATGAACCCGTAAATGATCAAAAATGGCCATTCTAAGCCCGTAAACGACCAAAAATGCACATTACGAACCCGTGAACAATCAAAAATGGACATTCTAAGGCCGTAAACGATCAAAAACGGACATTACGAACCCGTAAATGATCAAAACCGGACATCCTAAGCCTGTAAATGATCACAAATGGACATTACGAACCCGTGAACGATCAAAACCGGACATCCTAAGCCCATAAACGATCAAAAACAGATATTATGAACCATAAATGATTAAAAATGGACATTCTAAGCCCACAGCCGATCAAAAATGGACGTTACGAACCTGTAAACGATCAAAAACGGACATTACAAACCCGTAAACGATCAAAAGTGGACATCCTAAGCCCGTAAACGATCAAAAACGGACATTACAAACCCGTAAACGATCAAAAGTGGACATCCTAAGCCCATAAACGATCAAAAAGGGACCTTCGAAGCCCGTAGCCCATCGAGAAGGGACCTCTTAAGCCCAGAGAACATGCAAGATGGCCGTCCTAAGCCCGTGGGAGACCACGGACGACCCTCCTGAGCCCCCGCGGTCGGACCCAAGAGCGTCGCGGACCTTCGGGGATGGCGGCGACGGCCAAGGCGACGGCGATCTTGAAGTAGTAGATGGCGCCGCGGATCCAGGAGCCGCCGTGGACGGGGTCGTTAAAGTGGCCGATGTTAATGAGCCAGACGGCGACGCAGATGAGGGAGATGACTTTGGAGAGCTGCTCCCCGAATTCGTCCAGCTTCTGCTGCAGGGGCGTCTTGTCCTGCTCGGTGGCCGCCATCTCGTCCCGGATCTTCCCGATCTCCGTGTTCACCCCCGTGGCCACCACGATGCCGATGGCCTTGCCCGCGCCGATGTTGGTGCCCTGCCGGGACGGGGAGGGGGACGGCGGTCGGGGACGCCGGGCGCGGCGGGGGGACGCGGTGGGACACGGGGAACGTGGTGGGGGACGTCAGGGGACACGTGGTGGGACGTGGGGAATGCGTGGTGGGACACGGAACGTGGTGGGACACGGGCAATGTGGTGGGGGACGTCAGGGGACACGTGGTGGGACATCGCGGGACACGTGGTGGGACACGGAGAACGTGGTGGGACATCAGGGGACACGTGGTGGGACATCACGGGAAATGTGGTGGGACACAGAACGTGGTGGGACACGGAGAACGTGGTGGGACATCAGGGGACACGTGGTGGGACACGGAGAACGTGGTGGGACATCAGGGGACACGTGGTGGGACATCACGGGAAATGTGGTGGGACACAGAACGTGGTGGGACACGGAGAACGTGGTGGGACATCACGGGACACGTGGTGGGACACGGAGAACGTGGTGGGACACGGGGAACGTGGTGGGACATGGGGAACGTGGTGGGGGACATCAGGGGACACATGGTGGGACATGGGGAACGTGTGGTGGGACACAGGGAACATGGTGGGACATCGGGACACATGGTGGGACATCAGGGGACACATGATGGGACACGGGGGGACGCGGTGGGACATCAGGGGACGCATGATGGGACATGGGGGGGACACAGTGGGACATCAGGGGACGCATGGTGGGACATGGGGAACATGTGGTGGGACATGGGGAACATGTGGTGGGACATGGGGAACATGTGGTGGGACATCAGGGGACACGTGGTGGGACACGGGGAACACGTGGTGGGACATGGGGAACACGTGGGCACGTGTGGTGGGACATCAGGGGACACGTGGTGGGATACGGGGGGACATGGCATGGGGGGACGCGTGGTGGGACATGGGGGACACGTGGTGGGACATCATGGGACACGTGATGGGACATGGGGAACACGTGGTGGGACACGGAGGGACACACGGGGGGACACGGGAGACGTGGTGGGGACACAGGCGGGACACGGGGCGAGGACACGGGGTGACACGGGGTGACACACGTGGTGAGGACACCGGGGGACGCGTGGTGGGACGGACGCGGCGGTGACGGACACGGGGGTGACACGGGGGTGACACGGGGGTGACACGCGATGACACGCGTGTGACGCTCACGGAGAAGAGCATGTTCTTCTTGTCCTGGTTGACGGCGCGGGGGTCGGGGACGGGCTCCGTGTGTTTGATCACCGACACCGACTCCCCTGGGGGGGGGGACGGGACACGGCGGCTGGGACACGGCGGCTCCCCCTCCCAGTCCGTCCCAGTTCGTCCCAGTTCGTCCCAGTCCCGTCCCAGTTCCGTCCTAGTCCTGTCCCGGTTCCGTCCTAGTCCCGTCCCATTCCATCCCAGTCCCGGCCCGCTCCCGCCTAGTCCATCCCAGTCCCTCTCAGTTCCCCCCCAGTCCATCCCAGTCCCGTCCCACTCCATCCCAGTCCCGTCCCAGTTCCGTCCTAATCCCGTCCCAGTTCCGTCCTAGTCCTGTCCCGGTTCCGTCCTAGTCCCGTCCCATTCCATCCCAGTCCCCCCTAGTCCATCCCAGTCCTTCTCAGTTCCCCCCCAGTCCATCCCAGTCCGCCCCAGTCCCGTCCCAGTCCATCCCAGCTCTCCCCAGTCCATCCCTATCCCAGTCCCATCCCCAGCCCCCTTAGCTCCATCCCAGTCCCCCCCAGTTCCATTCCAGTCTCTCCCCGTCCCATCCCAGTCCCAGTCCATCCCAGTCTGTCCCCGACCCCTTCAATCCCATCCCAGTCCCATCCCAGTCCCTCCCAGTCCCATCCTAGTCTGTCCCCGTCCCTCCCAGCCCATCCCAGTCAGATCCCAGTCTCTCCCAGTCCCATACCAGTGAGGATAGACTGGTCGACCCGCAGCGTCGTCGACTTGATGGAGATGATGCGGATGTCGGCCGGGACTTTGTCTCCCACTGCGGGGCGGGGGGGGAACTGGGGGTTACTGGGAGCACTGGGAGTTATACTGGGAGCACTGGGAGGGGGTACGGGAGCTTCTGGGGGTTGTTGGGGGCTACTGGGAGGGGTAAAGGGAGATACTGGGCGTTACTGGGAGCCTCCAGCAATGACTGAGAGTTACTGGGAGTGACTAAGAGCTGCTGGGGGGGGTAACTGGGACCTACTGGGGGGTACTGGAAACCGCCAGCAGTTACTGGGGGCTACTGGAGCTTACTGGGGATTACTAGAAACTGCCAGCAGTTACTGGGGGTTACTGGGAGCTACTGGGGCTTACTGGGGGCTACTGGGGCTTACTGGGAACTGCCAGCAGTTACTGGGGCTTACTGAGAGCTACCGGGAGCTACTGCAGCTTACTGGGAGCTACTGGGGTTTACTGGAGCTTACTGGGGGCTACTGGAGCTTAGTAGGGGCTATTGGGAGCTACTACAGCTTACTGGGAGCTACCAGACCTTACTGGGAGCTACTGGACCTTACTGGGGGCTACTGGGGGCTACCGGGAGCTACTGGAGCTTACTGAGGGCTACCAGGGCTTAGTAGGGGCTACTGGGAGCTACTGGAGCTTACTGGGAGCTATTAGGGCTTACTGGGGGCTACTGGGGCTTACTGGGGCTTCCTGAGAGCTACTGAGACCTATTGGGAGCTACTGGGGCTTACTGGGGGCTACGGGGGCTTCCTGAGAGCTACTGAGACCTATTGGGAGCTACTGGGGCTTACTGGGGGCTACGGGGGCTTCCTGAGAGCTACTGAGACCTATTGGGAGCTACTGGGGCTTACTGGGGCTTATTGAGAGTTACTGAGAGCTACTGGGAGCTACTGGGGCTTACTGGGGCTTATTGAGAGTTACTGAGAGCTACTGGGAGCTACTGGGGCTTACTGGGGCTTATTGAGAGTTACTGAGAGCTACTGGGGCTTACTGGGGCTTATTGAGAGTTACTGGGAGCTACTGGGGCTTACTGGGGCTTATTGAGAGTTACTGAGAGCTACTGGGAGCTACTGGGGCTTACTGGGGCTTATTGAGAGTTACTGAGAGCTACTGGGGCTTATTGAGAGTTACTGAGAGCTACTGGGAGCTACTGGGGCTTACTGGGGGCTACTGGGGCTTACTGAGAGCTATCGGGAGCTACTGGGGCTTACTGGGGGCTACCGGGAGCTACTGGGCCTTCCTAAGAGCTACCGAGAGCTCCTGGGACCTACCAGGGCTTACTGGGAGCTTACTGGGACCTCCCAGATCTTACTGGGACCCTTCAGGGCCTCATGGCCCGGGGCGGGGGGGGCGGTTTCCCCGTGCGCCCCCTCCCTCGGGCGTCCCTCTGCCTGCGTGCCCCTTGTCCCCAATGTCCCGTCCCGTCCCCCCCCCCCCTCACCGGCCACCTCGGCGATGTCCCCGGGGACGAGGTCCCGCGCCTTGATGCGCTGGACGGCCTTGCGGTCGGCGCGGTAAACCTTCCCCATCTCGGGCTCGTACTCCTTCAGCGCCTCGATGGCGTTCTCCGCGTTCCGCTCCTGCCGCCGCCGAAGGGGGACGGACACGGGGGACGGACACGGGGGACGGACACGGGGGGGGACACAGCCGGGATGGCGAGGGACGGATGGGGGTCAGCGGATGGGGGTGCCGAGCGCTGTGCCTGCGTCCCCGATGCCGTCGCCGGAGCTGTCGCCGTGGGCACAAGCCCGGCCCCGTGTCCCCAACCCCAGCCCCGTGTCCCCAAACCCCGTCCTGACCTGTCCTGATGTCCCTAAACCCCATCCCCATGTCCCCAACCCCGTCCCCGTGTCCCCAAACCCCGTCCTCACCTGTCCTGATGTCCCTAAACCCCATCCCCATGTCCCCAACCCCGTCCCTGTGTCCCCAAACCCCGTCCTCACCTGTCCTGATGTCCCTAAACCCCATCCCCATGTCCCCAACCCCGTCCCCGTGTCCCCAACCCCATCCCCGTGTCCCCAAACCCCGTCCTGACCTGTCCTGATGTCCCTAAACCCCATCCCCATGTCCCCAACCCCGGCCCCATGTCCCCAAACCCCCGTCCTCACCTGTCCTGATGTCCCTAAACCCCATCCCCATGTCCCCAACCCCATCCCCATGTCCCCAACCCCGGCCCCGTGTCCCCAACCCCGGCCCCGTGTCCCCAACCCCATCCCCATGTCCCCAAACCCCGTCCCGACCCGTTCTCATGTCCCCAACCCTGTCCCCATGTCCCCAAACCCTGTCCCCATGTCCTCATGTCCCCAACCCCGTCCCCATGTCCCCAAACCCATCCCCATGTCCCCAAACCCATCTCCATGTCCCTAAACCCTGTCCCAACCTGTCCCCATGTCCCTAAACCCCATCCCCATGTCCCCAAACCCCGTCCCCCTGTCCCCAAACCCTGTCCCCATGTCCCCAACCCCATCCCCTGACCTGTTCTCATGTCCCCAACCCCCTCCCCACATCCCCAAACCCCATCGCCATGTCCCCAAACCCGTCCCCACGTCCCCAAACCCCGTCCCGACCCATTCTCATGTCCCCAACCCTGTCCCCATGTCCCCAAGCCCCATCCCCTGACCTGTCCTCATGTCCCCCGCCCCATCCCCACGTCCCCAATCCTGTCCCCCATCCTGTCCCCATGTCCTCAGCCCCGTCCCCGTGTCCCCAAACCCCATCCCCAACCCTGTCCCTATGTCCCCAAGCCTGGCCTCATGTCCCCAAGCCCATCCCCATGTCCCTAGCCCTGTCCCCACGTCCCAAAATCTGTCCCCATGTCCCCAAATCCCATCCCCAGCCCTGTCCCCATGTCTCCAAACCCTGTCCCCAAGTCCCCATCCCCAAGTCCCCAACCCCATCCCAGTGTCCCCAACCCCATCCCAGTGTCCCCAACCCCATCCCAACGTCCCCAAACCCCGTCCCCAACCCCATCCCAATGTCCCCAACCACATCTCAACGTCCCCAACCCCATCCCAACATCCCAAACCCTGTCCCCAACCCCATCCCAATGTCCCCAACCCCATCCCAACATCCCCAACCCCATCCCAACGTCCCCAACCCCATCCCAACGTCCCCAAACCCCGTCCCCAACCCCATCCCAACATCCCCAACCCCGTCCCAGTGTCCCCAACCCCATCCCAACGTCCCCAAACCCCGTCCCCAACCCCGTCCCAGTGTCCCCAACCCCGTCCCAGTGTCCCCAACCCCGTCCCAATGTCCCCAACCCCATCCCAACGTCCCCAAACCCCGTCCCCAACCCCGTCCCAGTGTCCCCAACCCCATCCCAGTGTCCCCAACCCCATCCCAACGTCCCCAAACCCCGTCCCCAACCCCGTCCCAGTGTCCCCAACCCCATCCCAACGTCCCCAACCCCATCCCAACGTCCCCAAACCCCGTCCCCAGCCCCGTCCCAGTGTCCCCAACCCCATCCCAACGTCCCCAAACCCCGTCCCCAGCCCCGTCCCAGTGTCCCCAACCCCATCCCAACGTCCCCAACCCCATCCCAACGTCCCCAAACCCCGTCCCCAACCCCATCCCAGTGCCCCCAACCTCATCCCAACGTCCCCAAACCCCGTCCCCAACCCCGTCCCAGTGTCCCCAACCCCATCCCAACATCCCCAAACCCTGTCCCAACATCCCCAACCCCATCCCAACGTCCCCAAACCCCGTCCCCAACCCCGTCCCAGTGTCCCCAACCCCATCCCAACATCCCCAAACCCCGTCCCAACATCCCCAACCCCATCCCAACGTCCCCAAACCCCGTCCCCAACCCCGTCCCAGTGTCCCCAACCCCATCCCAACATCCCCAAACCCCGTCCCAACATCCCCAACCCCATCCCAACGTCCCCAAACCCCGTCCCCAACCCCGTCCCAGTGTCCCCAACCCCATCCCAACGTCCCCAACCCCATCCCAATGTCCCCAAACCCCATCCCAACGTCCCCAAACCCCGTCCCCAACCCCATCCCAGTGTCCCCAACCCCATCCCAACATCCCCAACCCCCGTCCCAACATCCCCAACCCCATCCCAACGTCCCCAAACCCCGTCCCCAACCCCGTCCCAGTGTCCCCAACCCCATCCCAACGTCCCCAACCCCATCCCAATGTCCCCAAACCCCATCCCAACGTCCCCAAACCCCGTCCCCAACCCCATCCCAGTGTCCCCAACCCCATCCCAACATCCCCAACCCCCGTCCCAACATCCCCAACCCCATCCCAACGTCCCCAAACCCCGTCCCCAACCCCGTCCCAGTGTCCCCAACCCCATCCCAACATCCCCAAACCCCGTCCCAACATCCCCAACCCCATCCCAACGTCCCCAAACCCCGTCCCCAACCCCGTCCCAGTGTCCCCAACCCCATCCCAACATCCCCAACCCCATCCCAACGTCCCCAACCCCGTCCCCGTGTCCCCCGTGTGTCCTCCCCCCCCCGTTTTTTACCTGCCAGACGCCCACCACGGCGTTGGCCACGAGGATGAGGAGGATGACGAAGGGCTCCACGAAAGCCGTGATGGTCTCCTCCCCCTCCTCAAACCACGCCAGCACCTTGACCGGGGGGGGGGACACACACACACACACACACACACACGCGATGACCCAAGGGGACACGGTGACAGTTCACCAACGGGGAGGGGGGGGGGAAGAGCTCAGCTGTCCCCCCCACGTCCCCGTCATCGTCCGTCGTCGTCGTCGTCGTCCCCCCCAGCAGCTGCCGACACTTGAGACGACACCGGATCCCCCCCCCCCCCCCCCAAAAAGGTCACCCCCAAGGACGTCCCCAAACGTGTGTCATGTGTGTGTGTGTGTCCCCCCCCCCCGTGTCGTGTGCGTGTCGTCCCCCCCCCCCCAGGTGACACTCACGAAGGAGATGCAGGCGGCCAGCAGCAGGATCCGCACCAGCAAATCCTCAAATTGTTCCACCACCAGTTCCCAAATGGTTTTTCCTGGGGGGGGGGGACGGGACGGGACGGGACAGACACGGACAAAGGACACATAAAGTGAAAGGCCGGGGGGGGGGGTTTGGGGACATTGAAGGGACACCGCGGGGGTCAAAGGGCACGGGGGGGCCCCCCCCCCAAAAAAAAAACTCACCCTCCTCGGCGGGCAGCTCTGCGGGGATGGAGAGGGGACATGTTAAAAGGGGGGGGGGGACACACACACGCGGTGTCACTTGTGTCACCCCCCCCACCCCAAAACGCGGCCCCACGTCCCTGTGTGTGTCCCCCCCCCCCGTGTCCTCTGTGTCTCCCCCCCCCCGCCCTTGTGCTCGATGTCCCTGTGTCCCCCCCCCCGTGTCCCCTCGCTCCCCATGTCTCCCCACGACCCCCCCCACGTCCCCGTGTCCCCCCCGCACCTCCTGTGTCCCCCCACGTCCCCACATCCCCCCTCGTCCCCATGTCCCCCCACGTCCCCCCCCACGTCCCCACGTCCCCCTGTCCCCCCCACATCCCCGTGTCCCCCCCCACTTCCACGTCCCCGTGTCCCCCCACATTTCCACGTCCCCCCCACGTCCCCGTGTCCCCCCACACTTCCACGTCCCCGTGTCCCCCCACATTTCCACGTCCCCCCCACGTCCCCGTGTCCCCCCACACTTCCACGTCCCCGTGTCCCCCCCACGTCCCCGTGTCCCCCCCACATCCCCGTGTCCCCCCACATCCCCACGTCCCCGTGTCCCCCCCACATCCCCGTGTCCCCCCACATTTCCACGTCCCCGTGTCCCCCCACATCCCTGTGTCCCCCCCCATTTCCACGTCCCCGTGTCCCCCCCACGTCCCCGTGTCCCCCCACATTTCCACATCCCCCTGTCCCCCCCACATCCCCGTGTCCCCCCACATTTCCACGTCCCCCCCACGTCCCCGTGTCCCCCCACACTTCCACGTCCCCGTGTCCCCCCACATTTCCACGTCCCCCCCACGTCCCCGTGTCCCCCCACACTTCCACGTCCCCGTGTCCCCCCCACGTCCCCGTGTCCCCCCCACATCCCCGTGTCCCCCCACATCCCCACATCCCCGTGTCCCCCCCACATCCCCGTGTCCCCCCACATTTCCACGTCCCCGTGTCCCCCCACATCCCTGTGTCCCCCCCCATTTCCACGTCCCCGTGTCCCCCCCACGTCCCCGTGTCCCCCCACATTTCCACATCCCCCTGTCCCCCCCACATCCCCGTGTCCCCCCCACATTTCCACGTCCCCCCCACGTCCCCGTGTCCCCCCACACTTCCACGTCCCCGTGTCCCCCCACATTTCCACGTCCCCCCCACGTCCCCGTGTCCCCCCACACTTCCACGTCCCCGTGTCCCCCCCACGTCCCCGTGTCCCCCCACATTTCCACGTCCCCGTGTCCCCCCCACATCCCTGTGTCCCCCCCCCATTTCCACGTCCCCGTGTCCCCCCCACGTCCCCGTGTCCCCCCACATTTCCACATCCCCCTGTCCCCCCCCACATCCCCGTGTCCCCCCCACATCCCCGTGTCCCCCCCCATTTCCACGTCCCCGTGTCCCCCCCACGTCCCCGTGTCCCCCCCCATTTCCACGTCCCCGTGTCCCCCCCACGTCCCCGTGTCCCCCCCCATTTCCACGTCCCCGTGTCCCCCCACATCCCCGTGTCCCCCCACATTTCCACGTCCCCGTGTCCCCCCACATCCCTGTGTCCCCCCCCATTTCCACGTCCCCGTGTCCCCCCCACGTCCCCGTGTCCCCCCACATTTCCACATCCCCCTGTCCCCCCCACATCCCCGTGTCCCCCCCACATCCCCGTGTCCCCCCCCATTTCCACGTCCCCGTGTCCCCCCCACGTCCCCGTGTCCCCCCACATTTCCACATCCCCCTGTCCCCCCCACATCCCCGTGTCCCCCCCACATCCCCGTGTCCCCCCCCATTTCCACGTCCCCGTGTCCCCCCCCACATCCCCGTGTCCCCCCACATTTCCACGTCCCCGTGTCCCCCCCCACGTCCCCGTGTCCCCCCACATTTCCACGTCCCCGTGTCCCCCCCCACGTCCCCGTGTCCCCCCCCATTTCCACGTCCCCGTGTCCCCCCACATTTCCACGTCCCCATGTCCCCCCCACGTCCCCGTGTCCCCCCCCATTTCCACGTCCCCGTGTCCCCCCACATTTCCACGTCCCCATGTCCCCCCCACGTCCCCGTGTCCCCCCACATTTCCACGTCCCCATGTCCCCCCCACGTCCCCGTGTCCCCCCACATCCCCATGTCCCCCCCCACATCCCCGAGTCCCCCCACATCTCCACGTCCCCGTGTCCCCCCCACATCCCCGTGTCCCCCCACATCTCCACGTCCCCGTGTCCCCCCCACATCCCCGTGTCCCCCCACGTCCCCGTGTCCCCCCACATTTCCACGTCCCCATGTCCCCCCCACGTCCCCGTGTCCCCCCACACTTCCACGTCCCCGTGTCCCCCCCACGTCCCCGTGTCCCCCCCACATCCCCGTGTCCCCCCACATCCCCACGTCCCCGTGTCCCCCCCACATCCCCGTGTCCCCCCACATTTCCACGTCCCCGTGTCCCCCCACATCCCTGTGTCCCCCCCCATTTCCACGTCCCCGTGTCCCCCCCACGTCCCCGTGTCCCCCCCACATTTCCACATCCCCCTGTCCCCCCCACATCCCCGTGTCCCCCCACATTTCCACGTCCCCCCCACGTCCCCGTGTCCCCCCACACTTCCACGTCCCCGTGTCCCCCCACATTTCCACGTCCCCCCCACGTCCCCCGTGTCCCCCCACACTTCCACGTCCCCGTGTCCCCCCCCACGTCCCCGTGTCCCCCCACATTTCCACGTCCCCGTGTCCCCCCACATCCCTGTGTCCCCCCCCATTTCCACGTCCCCGTGTCCCCCCCACGTCCCCGTGTCCCCCCACATTTCCACATCCCCCTGTCCCCCCCACATCCCCGTGTCCCCCCCACATCCCCGTGTCCCCCCCCATTTCCACGTCCCCGTGTCCCCCCCACGTCCCCGTGTCCCCCCCCATTTCCACGTCCCCGTGTCCCCCCCACGTCCCCGTGTCCCCCCCCATTTCCACGTCCCCGTGTCCCCCCCACATCCCCGTGTCCCCCCACATTTCCACGTCCCCGTGTCCCCCCACATCCCTGTGTCCCCCCCCATTTCCACGTCCCCGTGTCCCCCCCACGTCCCCGTGTCCCCCCACATTTCCACATCCCCCTGTCCCCCCCACATCCCCGTGTCCCCCCCCACATCCCCGTGTCCCCCCCCATTTCCACGTCCCCGTGTCCCCCCCCACGTCCCCGTGTCCCCCCACATTTCCACATCCCCCTGTCCCCCCCACATCCCCGTGTCCCCCCCACATCCCCGTGTCCCCCCCCATTTCCACGTCCCCGTGTCCCCCCCCACATCCCCGTGTCCCCCCACATTTCCACGTCCCCGTGTCCCCCCCCACGTCCCCGTGTCCCCCCACATTTCCACGTCCCCGTGTCCCCCCCCACGTCCCCGTGTCCCCCCCCATTTCCACGTCCCCGTGTCCCCCCCACATTTCCACGTCCCCATGTCCCCCCCACGTCCCCGTGTCCCCCCCCATTTCCACGTCCCCGTGTCCCCCCACATTTCCACGTCCCCATGTCCCCCCCACGTCCCCGTGTCCCCCCACATTTCCACGTCCCCATGTCCCCCCCACGTCCCCGTGTCCCCCCACATCCCCATGTCCCCCCCACATCCCCGAGTCCCCCCACATCTCCACGTCCCCGTGTCCCCCCCACATCCCCGTGTCCCCCCACATCTCCACGTCCCCGTGTCCCCCCCACATCCCCGTGTCCCCCCACGTCCCCGTGTCCCCCCCCATTTCCACGTCCCCGTGTCCCCCCACATCCCCGTGTCCCCCCACATTTCCACGTCCCCGTGTCCCCCCCACATCCCCGTGTCCCCCCACATCTCCACGTCCCCGTGTCCCCCCCACGTCCCCGTGTCCCCCCCCATTTCCACGTCCCCGTGTCCCCCCACATCCCCGTGTCCCCCCCCATTTCCACGTCCCCGTGTCCCCCCACGTCCCCGTGTCCCCCCCCATTTCCACGTCCCCGTGTCCCCCCCACGTCCCCGTGTCCCCCCACATTTCCACGTCCCCCCCACATCCCCGTGTCCCCCCACATCTCCACGTCCCCGTGTCCCCCCCCACATCCCCACGTGTCCCCCCCCCAACTTTTTTTTTTTTTTTCCTTAAATTTTTTTTTTTTCTCACCGTTGTGCCCGTATTTCTCCAAACTCCTCTTGACCTGCTCGGGGGAGAGCCCCACGCTCTCGGTCACCCCAAAATACGCCAGGCATTCCTCCACCGTCTTGGCGTGGGCGTTCTCCATGGCTGTCACCGCCACGGGGCGGCGGGGGGGGGGGGGGGGGGATAAAAAAAAAAAAAAAAAACCAACCCAAAAAACCCCCCCAAAAACCAGGGGAAAAAAAAAAAAAAAAACCACAAATGGGGGGGGGGGGGTGGGAAAAAGGAGGGAGATCCGGGCACCCTCGGGGGGGATCGATGCGGGGGCTTATGAGGGGCCACCCCAATGCCACCCCCCCCGGCTGACGCCGCCCCTTGGGGACATCGCAGCCCCCCCCCCCCCCCTTTTCCGTGTGTCCGTCCCCCCCCCCCCGCCACCGGGTTATTTCGGGCTCGTGATGGACAGGAGGGACTGGGACGCGCGTGTCCCCGTGCGTCCGTGGATTTTGTGGTGCCCCCCCCCCCCCCCAAAAAAAAAAAAATTTAAAAAATTCTTTTTTGGGGGGTGTCGTCCCCCCCGGCATATAAACAAGGATTCGGTGCCCACGGCGGTGGTTTTTTTTGGGGGGGGGGGGGGGGGGGTTATGAGCTGTGTCCTCACGCTGGGGGTCAAACTCCCCCAATTTCTGGGAGGTGTGGGGTCCCCCCACGGCGCGGGGGGCCGGGTGGGGGGGTCGGGGGGGGTGTTGGGTTCCCGGTCGGAATCCGAGCGGCAGCTGCTGCCGTCCGGCTCCGGTTACCCCAACCTTGGCCTTTGGCGGGGGCAGCCGGTTCGTGTGTCGTCCCCGTCCCCCCCCCCCCCCCCCCAGACCCACGGCCTGCCCCATAGCGAACTGGGGGGCCTGGGACCCCCCCCAGCCTGCCCCATAGCGAACTGGGGGTGCTGGGACCCCCCCCCAGCCTGCCCCATAGCGAACTGGGGGGCCTGGGACCCCCCCCAGCCTGCCCCATAGCGAACTGGGGGTGCTGGGACCCCCCCCCAGCCTGCCCCATAGCGAACTGGGGGGCCTGGGACCCCCCCCAGCCTGCCCCATAGCGAACTGGGGGTGCTGGGACCCCCCCCCCAGCCTGCCCCATAGCGAACTGGGACCCCCCCTCCCTGCCCCATAGCGAACTGGGACCCCCCCCAGCCTGCCCCATAGCAAACTGGGGGGCCTGGGACCCCCCCCAGCCTGCCCCATAGCGAACTGGGGGGCCTGGGACCCCCCCCAGCCTGCCCCATAGCAAACTGGGGGTGCTGGGATCCCCCCCCAGCCTGCCCCATAGCAAACTGGGACCCCCCCTCCCTGCCCCATAGCGAATTCGGACCCCCCCTCCCTGCCCCATAGGGAACTGGGGGGCCTGGGACCCCCCCCAGCCTGCCCCATAGCAAACTGGGACCCCCCCCTCCCTGCCCCATAGCGAATTCGGACCCCCCCTCCCTGCCCCATAGGGAACTGGGGGGCCTGGGACCCCCCCCAGCCTGCCCCATAGCAAACTGGGGGTGCTGGGACCCCCCCCAGCCTGCCCCATAGCAAACTGGGACCCCCCCTCCCTGCCCCATAGCGAATTCGGACCCCCCCTCCCTGCCCCATAGGGAACTGGGGGGCCTGGGACCCCCCCAGCCTGCCCCATAGCAAACTGGGACCCCCCCTCCCTGCCCCATAGCGAATTCGGACCCCCCCTCCCTGCCCCATAGGGAACTGGGGGTGCTGGGACCCCCCCCCAGCCTGCCCCATAGCAAACTGGGACCCCCCCTCCCTGCCCCATAGGGAACTGGGGGTGCTGGGACCCCCCCCAGCCTGCCCCATAGCAAACTGGGACCCCCCCCCCGTCCCAGCCCCACGGCGGCTATGGGGCAGTGCTCTGCCAAGTCCAGGGGGGGGGAGTGTGTGTGTGTCATCCCCGTCCCCCCCCCCCGTAATGATGGGGGCTGGCGGGGGGGGGGTGGGGGGGGGGGGTGGCACCCCATGGCGGGTATAAATCCCCCCGCCGGCACCCAGAGCATCGGGACCGAGCACCCAAATTTGGGGGGGGGGGAAGGGGGGGGGTCGGGGGGGGGGGGGAGGAGGGTGCTGGGCTTTACCCTATAAGGGGCCTGTGGGTGCCGGGGCCCAAAATAGCCCCGGGGGGGGGGCGGGGGGGGAGCAGCTGCACCCCTGGATTAGGAGAGGAGGGCGGCCCATCCCCCAGCAGCTGCTGGAGCCCCCCCCAAAGTGGGGCTGGAGGCTTCAAAGTGGGGCTGGACCCCCCCAAAGTGGGGCTGGAGGCTTCAAAGTGGGGCTGGACCCCCCCAAAATGGGGCTGGACCCCCCCAAAGTGGGGCTGGAGGCTTCAAAGTGGGGCTGGACCCCCCCAAAATGGGGCTGGACCCCCCCCAAAATGGGGCTGGAGGCTTCAAAGTGGGGCTGGACCCCCCCAAAATGGGGCTGGACCCCCCCCAAAGTGGGGCTGGAGGCTTCAAAGTGGGGCTGGACCCCCCCAAAGTGGGGCTGGAGGCTTCAAAGTGGGGCTGGACCCCCCCAAAATGGGGCTGGAGGCCCCAAAATGGGGCTGGACCCCCCCAAAATGGGGCTGGAGGCTTCAAAGTGGGGCTGGACCCCCCCCAAAATGGGGCTGGACCCCCCCCAAAATGGGGCTGGAGGCTTCAAAGTGGGGCTGGACCCCCCCCCAAAATGGGGCTGGAGGCTTCAAAGTGGGGCTGGACCCCCCCCCAAAGTGGGGCTGGAGGCTTCAAAGTGGGGCTGGACCCCCCCCCAAAATGGGGCTGGAGGCTTCAAAGTGGGGCTGGACCCCCCCAAAATGGGGCTGGAGGCTTCAAAGTGGGGCTGGACCCCCCCCAAAATGGGGCTGGAGGCTTCAAAGTGGGGCTGGACCCCCCCCAAAGTGGGGCTGGAGGCTTCAAAGTGGGGCTGGACCCCCCCCAAAATGGGGCTGGAGGCTTCAAAGTGGGGCTGGACCCCCCCAAAGTGGGGCTGGAGGCCCCAAAATGGGGCTGGACCCCCCCCAAAATGGGGCTGGAGGCTTCAAAGTGGGGCTGGACCCCCCCAAAGTGGGGCTGGAGGCTTCAAAGTGGGGCTGGACCCCCCCAAAATGGGGCTGGACCCCCCCCAAAATCGGGCTGGAGGCTCCAAAGTGGGGCTGGCCCCCCCCAAAATGGGGCTGGAGCCCCCCCCAAATGGGGCTGGAGCCCCCCAAAATGGGGCTGGAGGCTCCAAAGTGGGGTTGGGACCCCCAAACTCACTCAGAGAGGGACAAAAATAGGGGCAGGGACCCCCCCCAAAACTACCTTGGGGGCAAAAATGGGGCCAGAGACCCCCCAAAATCCCTTGGGGTGGGGGGGAATAGGGTCAGGGACACCCCAAAACCGGGACAGGAGCCTCCCCCCCCCCCCCCAAACTGCCCCCGAGCACCCAGAAACCACCCGGAAGGGTCCCAAAATGGGGACCCAGAGCCCCAAAATGGGGGGTTTGAGCCCAAAACTGGGATCAGAACCCCCAAAACTGGGATTAGGACACCCAAAACTGGGGTCTGGGACCCCACCACTAGGACCAGGACCCCAAAATGGGGTTCTGGGACCCCAAAACTCGGATTAGGACTGCAAAACTGGGAGCAGAACCCCAAAACTGGGATCACAACCCCAAAACTGGTATTGGGACCCCCAAAACTGGTATTGGGACCCCCAAAATGGGGTGTTTGACCCCAAAACTGGAATCAGGACCCCAAAATTGGGACCAGGACCCCAAAACTGCGTGTCTGGGACGCCAAAACTGGGATTGACACCCCCAAAACTGAGAGTCTGGGACCCAAAACTGGGACCAGTACCCCAAAACTGGGACCACAACCCCCAAACTGGTATTGGGACCCCAAAATGGGGTGTTTCACCCCAAAACTGGAATCAGGCCCCCAAAATTGGGACCAGGACACCAAAACTGGGGGTCTAGAACCCCAAAACTGGGATTGGGACCCCCAAAACTAAGGGTCTGGGACGCAAAACTGGGACCAGAACCCCGAAACAGGCGGTCTGGGACCCCAAAACTGGGATTGGGACCCCAAAACTGGGATTGGGACCCCCAAAACTGGGACCGGGACCCCAAAATGGGGGTCCGGGACCCCAAAACTGGGATTGGGACCCCACAAGTGGGACCAGCACCCCAAAACTGGGACTAGGATCCCCGAAACAGGGTGCTTCACCCCCAAACTGGGACTGGAACCCCCAAAACTGGGACTGGGACCCCCCTAAACGGAGACCACGACCCCCCAAACCGGCATTTCCGACCCCAAAACTGCCTGTTGTCCCCCTCAAACTACCCCCGACCCCCCCGGGGGACCCCCAAAATCCCCTCCCCGAGCCCCAAACCCCCCCCCCCCCAACACCGGCGACGGCGCAGCCCCCCCAAATTGGGGGTCACCCCCCCCCCAAAACGAGACCGACGGCTCCGATTTTCCGCTTTTCTTTTAAAAGGCGCCCGCGGTTTCTGTACAAACCGACCCGAAACGGGGGTGTCGGGGGGGGGGGACACGGACGGGAAAGGGGTTTGGGGTTTTGGGGGGGGGGCGAAAGCGACCCCCCCATAAAAAAATAAACCTCAGGGCAGGGTCGGAGAGGGAGTGGGGGGGGCTGGA